>CAUYON010066870.1:0-30881 GCA_963573935.1 Arctocebus calabarensis | reverse complement strand
CCTTCAGATTTTCATATTTCTGAGAGTAAAGTTTCTTGTAATATTCATTAAGGATTTTTTGAATTTCTAAGGAGTCTTGTTATTTTGTCTTTACCATTTCTGATTGATGAAATTAGAGATTTTAGTCTTTTTTTCCCCCTGGTTAGGTTAGCCAAAGGTTTCTCTATTTTATTGACCTTTTAAAAAAAACAACTCTTTGATTTGTTGATCTGTTGTATAATTCTTTTATTTTCAATTTCATTTAATTCTGCTCTGATTTTGGTTATTTCTTTTCTTCTGCTGGGTTTGGTATTTGAATGTGCTTCCTTTTCCAGTTGCTTGAGATGTCCCATTAAATTGTTAACATCTTCTCTTTCCATTCTCTTGAGGAAGGCTTGCAGTGCTACAAATTTCCCTCTTAGGACTGCCTTTGTGGTATCCCAGAGGTTCTGACAATTTGTGTCTTCATTATGTTTTGTTCCAAAAATTTGGTAATTTCCTTCTTAATCTCATCTATGACCCAATCTATCATTCAGCATAAGGTTATTTAGCTTCCATGTTTTTGTATTAGTATGCAGATTCCTGTTGTTACTGAGTTCAACTTTTATTTCATGATGGTCCAAGAAGATGCAAGGAATAATTTCTATTCTTTTAAATTTGCTGAGGTTAGACTTGTGACCTAAGATGTTATCAATTTTGGAGTATGTTCCATGGGCTGATGAGAAGAATACGTATTCAGTTTTGTTAGAATGAAATGTTTTGTAGATGTCTGTTAAATCCAAATGTTGAATGGTTAAGTTTAAATCTAAAATTTCTTTGCTTAGTTTCTTATTGGGGGATCTATCTAACACTGCTAAAGGAGTGTTGAAATCTCTGACTACTATGAAGCTGGAGGAAATCAAGTTGCTCATGTCTGTTAGAGTTTCTCATACAAATTGAGGTGCATTCTGGTTAGGTGTATAATTATAATAATTGAAATCTCATCATTTTGAGTAATACCCTTAACAAATATGAAGTGTCCATCCTTATCCTTTCTTACTTTTGTTGATTTAAAGCCAATTATATCTGCAAATAAAATTGCCACCTGTTCTTTTTTCTGCTTTCCATTTGCCTGGAATATAGATGACCATTCCTTCATCCTGAGTCTATATTTATCCTTTAAGGTAAGATGAGGTTATTGTATGCAGCAGATATCTGGCCTGAGGTTTTGTATCCAGTCAGACAACCTGTGCCTCTTTAGAGGACAATTTAAGCCACTCACATTAATTGAAAGTATTAATAAGCACAGTAGAATTTTGGGTATCGAATTTTTCGAAAGCCCAGTGGGTGTTTTTAATCCTTTGCCACTGTGGAAGTTGGAATTTGATCAAAAGTTTCTGAGTGAGTTTACTTTTGTGGTGGAGGATTGTGCTGCTCTTATGGATGATAGGTCTGAGAATATCCTGGAGACCTGGTTTAGTTATGGCAAATTTCTTCAACATGTGAATGTCATTAAATTATTTAATTTCTCCATGACAAAATGAAACTCAGTTTAGCTGGATACAGGATCCTGGGTTGAAAGTTATTTTGTTTTAGGAGATTAAAATGCAACGACCACCTTCTTCTAGCTTGTAAGTTTTCAGCAGAGAGATCTGCAGTTATTACAATATTCTTCCCCTTGTAGGTTATGGTTTTCTTATGTCTGGCTGCTTTCAGAATTTTCTCCTTCATATTAACTTTAGTGAAGTTTATCATGATGTGCCTGGAGGACGTCTTATTTGGGTCAAGCATGCTGGGGTTCTGAAACTGTCTGCTATCTGAATTTCAGAATCTCTTGGCATGTCTGGAAAGTTCTCTTTCATAATTTCATGAAGGAGAGCCTCTGTGCCTTATGAAGCCACTTCATAGCTTTCAGGGATCCATATAAGGTGAATATTGGTTTTCTTAGAATTACCCCAGAGCCCTCTGTAGAATGATTAGAATGATTTGTTTTTGCTCTCCATTTCTCTTCATCTTTGAGAGTTTTGGAGTGTTCAAAAGCTTTGTCTTCAATGTCAGAAATTATTTCCTCTGCTTGCTCCATTCTGTTACTCAGGGATTCTACTGTATTTCTCAGATCTTTGAGGTCTGCAAATTCTTGTCTCAATGTGTCAAAATCTTTGGTGAATTTGTCTTTGAATTCGTTGAATTCTTGAGACAACTTTTGAAATGCTCTTTGAATTTCTAATTCCAAATTTTCCTCTACTCTGTTGATCTTATTTGCAATCTAAATTCTGAATTCGGTTTCTAACATCTCAGCCATCTGTTTATGAATGGGATCTTCAGTTGTGTCTGCCAAATTGTTCCTTGGGGGTGGTGGTTGATCAACTCTGGTTATTCATGTTACCAGAGTTTTTCTGTTGATTCCACCCCATGATTATTTTACACTGTTTGGCTAGACGAGCAGATAAGGAGAAGTTGGGTTGGGTAGAAGTAGTGATTGGCCAATCCTTTGCCCCCAAACTGGGACTGTTGCCTGTACCTTTTCCCCTAGAGCTTTGTCATAGACCTGTACAGTGCTATGCCTGAGAAACTGGGGACCTTCTTGGTGTGGTGGGGCTACATGGCTCTGTCTTATTTTCAGCTGGTCTCTGTTTTACCCTAGTGAATCAGCTACTCCTGGTTTAAATTTCAGCTGTGAAGAAATACTAGGAGTTAAGTCACCCCGTCCCCTATAGTTAACAATTGGAAAAGGAAAATCAAACCTTCCCACAACCAAACACCCAGGATACCACTTTGGATAGTCCTTGGGTGATTGGTCCAGTTCAAGAAGTCCAAATCAATTGTCCCAGTCAGCACCAGTCTCAGGTGGGAGAGTTCAAAAGGTCTCTGGGACTAGATAGCAGGGGTCTGCTGGCACATCAAGTATAACTCACTCCAGTGCTCCGTGAGGTCAGAAGGACCCACCCAGCAAGAATTTAGTCTGGAAAGGTTGATACTTCCTTCCGCACCTTGCACCTCAGTCACACCCAGTCACTGGTAACCCCACAGAAGGTTGATACCTCCTTCCCCACCTTGCACCTCAGTCACACCCAGTTACTGGCAACCCCACAGGGCTGTGATCCAGTTCCCTCCAATGAGCAGACGTTCCAGTGGTTTGCACCTGCCTGAGTCACAGGGAGATCTATGTCTCCTCAGCCAGGCCGCCACTCTTTGCCACTATCTGGCAGGAGAGGTGAGGCTTGACAACCTCGGGTGCTTAACAGGGGCTTGGGTGGTTCAATCAGTTCTAGTCCTGCTCCTGATTGATGTTGCTGACAGAACAGAAGAACTTGCTAAATTTGTTTCTGTCCTGGTTATATTCCCCAGTGGATCAGACACTGTTTGAGCAACTCAGCCCTGTCTGTGCAGCTGCCCAGTCTTGGCTGCAGTTTGTGTTAGGGCTAGGTGGTTGCACTTAGCTGTCAGTTCTAGCTATTATCTGCCCGCCTTTGTTTCAGCTATGATCCTCTGAGGGCTGGGTGCTTCTGAGGCTTAGTGAAGCAGTCCTCTGTGTTAGCTCCACCTTGGGAGTCAGCTGTCTCTGCCCAGGCATATTCTAGTTCCCGTACTCCACCCAGGCCGGTACTGCCTCAGGCATACCCTTTACTCATGGGGCCTGTATTTCCATCCCAGATCTGTTCCACCAGTGGCTGCCACTGGAGAATATGCCTGGCTTCATCTGGTTGCCAGAGAGACTGGGAGTGGCCTTTCAAAATATTCCCAGGGGTGTGAGCCTTATTGTTCCTGCCACTGTGGCTGTTGCTCTGTGCCTCAGGGCACCACGACTTCTGTACAATTCCTTCTCAGTTGATCATTCTCTCCTTTTTCTCAGGCAGGAGAATCAGCACAGATCAGCAATGACCCATGCCCCATCCACACTCCTCAAGGAAATGCCCAAGAATTTGGATTCCATGGAGGAACAGGCTTCCAGACCCTGGAATGAGAGTGGAGGGGAGTGCTGGGAATTCAAAATTGCAGGTAGAGAATATATGCAGTTTTATACAGTTTTATGCCTGGCAGGAGAGTACCGTGGCACCCTGAGTAGGAGAAGGAGGTCTGGTTTTTAGAGGGTCTCTCCCATGGAATAAACTGGGAGGATATTTGAACTCTGCTTGCTTGTTTGTATGGAGTGTACTGCGAGCCTTTCTCATGGGGGAGGGGGCTCCCGTCCTCTTGGTGATGGATTTTTTTACCTTTTTTTTGTATCCTTGAGGTCGTAGCTCACCTCAGCAGGGTTGATGTGTGTTCTTCAACCTTCTCTCTTACCTCAGATCTGAACCATCGGCTTTCTTGCTGAACTTCTGCCCTTTACCTCTCCTTCTGAATGGGACCCTATGTGGATAGCTGGCTTTCATTAGTCATCTTGCCTCTGCCCCCCCCCCCCAAATAACTCTTAAACCTTCATCCCCCTCCCCTCCAATCCATCTAGCTATATTTCCTTTCCTGTGTATTTTCTGCTTAGGTTCTTTGCTCATTTATCTACTGATGTCTTAATGTTGCTCTTATTGGTTAATGGTCTCATTTTGTTCATTTAAAGATTCCGGAATCAAGAAAAAAGTCATGATTAGCAGATGTTGTTTCCACAATAACGTACTATTTTTTAGTTCCTGGGGAAAATTACTTTCTTCTAGAAGAATCAATAAATCTTTCAAACATCATTACATATATGGCTTTAAGCTACAAAGCAGAAATCAAATCTGATTTTATATGTCAGAAGAAATTTCTCATAATTGTGTTTATTTATCTCTGTTTTATTGTGGCAATCAACATTGTATCTTTACTCACATAAAATACCATGATAGTCAACATCTGAACTCTACTAGACAAAACAAAACCTTTGCTTTTAATATTAGGTATGTGTTTCTTCATTTAATTTTGAGTCTTATTCTGAATAATTTGACAATCATCTAGTTCTAGATACTTAAGTTACCAAACTCATATCCTTAGCAGTGTCTTTAAGGAAGTTACTTTATCTTGCTGGTTATTATGTCTTATATGCCAAGATGTAGATTTTTAGAATATGCAATTCCAGGTTGTGTGCTTTATGTTTTGTGTAAAAGTATGAGCAGCCACATAGCTAGGTATAAACTAATAATAAATGCCCAGGCTTTTCATCATCATTTCTCCAGGCCTCTCCACCATGCATGCAAAGGTGATCATTTGAGAAAAAGTATGTGATGGTTGAGTTTGAGTGATGACTGGATTAAGGGATACTCAGAAAGCTGGTAGAGCATTACGTACTCTCAGTGCTTCAATAAGCATCAAGGCCATCCTTGTTCTACTGAAGGGGAAATCTGGGAGGTTTGGTGTTAGAGTGACCAGGTGGCTTCAGGTGTGTCTGTTGAGGGCATTTCTGGAGGAGACTGGAGTAAGAGTTGATGGACTAAGAGGGGAAAAATCTGTTCTGAATGTGGACAGGCACCATCCATTTGGCTGGGCATCTGAAAGAACAGAAGGGTGGATGAGGTGAAATTCTCACCTCCTCTCCTCTGGAGCTGGAACACTCTTTTCTCCTGCCTTGGGACATCAGAACTCCACGTTCTCTTACTTTTATACTCCACAACTTGCACCAGCTGCCCTGAGGGCTCTCGAGCCTTTAGCCTCACACTGAGAATTACATCATGTACTTCTTTGGTTCTGAGGTCTTTGGATTGCAGGAAGCCACGTTACTAGTTTTCCTGGTACTCTGGGTTGCCAATTAGCCTATCGTGGGACTTCTCAGCCTCTATAATTAAGTGAGTCAATTCCCCTAATAAATCCCTTTTCATCTCTCTCACTCCTGGGTGACTACTTTAAAGAAGCAAGAAACCTAGTGATTCTGTATGTGATACCATTGAACATTTTTTGGAAAAGGTACCTAATATTGTAGGACAAAGTGATGACAGAAAAGAATGAGCTCAGGAATTTTAATTCCTGGCCCCAGCTTCACATACATAACCTAAAGGGTTTCTAGTGCTGAAAAGGAGAATCTTCTCTCCTGTAACTACAGGGCTAAAATTGCTGAAAATCAGACACAAGTCCTTGTCATGTAATTGGTTGAATTTACAACACAAGTTGACCTCTCAGCCTCTCAGGGTATCTATTATTAAAGTAATGGCTATGGCTGGGACAGCTTGGGGTCCTGCAAGTTGGAATGGGGACATGTGGGAAGATTCTGATGAAGCAGAGGATATTGAGCTCTCAAATACACATCCATAGAGACCATTTGAAGAAAGGAGAAATGCTCTATAGAGAAAAAAGAAAAAAAAAAAAAGGATTCAAGCATGCGGCAAAGAGGTAGATTGTAAAGAATTGATGAAAAATCAAAATAAATACAAATATTTAGGTGTATTTTATAGATAAAAATAAATCAAAATAAAGGTTGTCATGTCAAGAAGTTGGAGATAAAGTTAGAGAAATCCTATGCCATTAAATTGCTATGATGAGCATTGGGTTTCTAAGAGTATGCTGGGTTGCTGATAGCCTATTGTGGGCCTCTACTGAGAAATAAGCAGGCTACACATATATTAAATCACACGAGAAACCCTAACACTATCTCCACATGGGGTTTCATGAACTCCAGCCCAAGTCTGTAGAGGCCGTCTCATCCTGACGTGCCTGTCTGGGCAGAAGGTAAGCTGCCTTGGTGCTCTATATGAGGCTTTCTGGCAGAGAGCCTGCTAAAATATAGCACATTTCTTACTTATCAAACCTTCAATTCTTTGTGTAGGGGAGAAAAAGTACCTTTCTCTCATTCATCATAATGGTCCTGGTTGAGGTCTTTATAATAAAAGCCAGATTAACTAGAGAAAAGAGCCTTCAGAAATAAAGACACAGTGAAACCCATGTATTTTGATGGAAAGTTTGATGAAGTCTGATGCTAAGTTTGATGATAAAGTTCACAGCTACGGAGAAGTATGACTGGACAAAAGGGGTATCATTTGATGGAAATAAACCAGGATGTGGGGGGGGGGGACTTACCAAAGCCTGTGAGTTCATCAGGTAAGGGAAGGTACCTCTGAAATTAAGGGCTTATGATCTGCTTTAGGGGAAAAGATAGGGGACAGTGAGAATGACCCTCCACCTTCTGCTGTTATCGCAAATGCCAAGGTGCCATATTTCGGGAAAAAAGATCCCAAGTCCCATCACTTGTTTCCACTGATTCATATGGAAATAATTCATAAAAACCAAATGGACCTCACAATGTGTCTCTAGTACCTTTGAGGTGCTGGAAAGAGAGCAACAATTATTAAGGACACAACAAATATTAAGGACACTTTCATTTTGGAGGCTAATACGCTAAAAGGGAAAAGAAGATGAATTTGATAGAAGAACTAAAAACTTGTTTACATGAATGATGTCTAGAAACGGTTTGGTTTTCTAGATTATGGCCAAAACTTTCAAAATGATGGATTTTTAGGAAGGAACAGAATACTTTCCATGAAGACCAAGAAAAAGGACATTTTTCTTTCTCTCATTCAAATTTGCCAAGTTAATTATCTGTTTAAAAATTCTTTTTTATTACTATGGGGGCTGTAATGAATAAAAATGGTTTTCTAAGCCTTGCTTTCTGAGACCTGAACAGAACTTGGCTCCTCTAATTGAGTCCCTATCACAGTTCCTTCCTGGTGTCTACTTCTTATGGCTATGAGGAGGATGAGTGGAATAATGGGAAGCTTTACAGAACTGATGAAAAGAGGCCTGTCTCTGGCTCGGCACCTGTGGCTCAATGGGCTAAGGCACCTGCCACATACACCTGAGCTGGCGGGTTCGAATCCAGCCCGGGCTGCCAAACAACAATAATGGCTGCAACCAAAAAACGGCTGGGCGTTGTGGCGGGTGCCTGTAGTCCCAGCTACTTGGGAGGCGGAGGCAGGAGACTCGCTTGAGCCCAGGAATTGGAGGTTTTGCTGTAAGCTGTGATGCCACAGCACTCTATCCAGAGTGACAGCTTGAGGCTCTGTCTCAAAAAAAAAAAAAAAAAGAGGCCTGTCTCAAGAGTCTGAGTGAGGGTAGGGGTTCAAATTCTTTCACTTCCTAATGACAAGAATTTGCATTTATTCAACCTCTCTATACCTCAAATTCTCCATCTGCAAAATTAGGATAATGCTACTTTGCTTTAAAAAATATTGACTCCAGGCTTGGTGTCCATAGCACAGTGGTTATGGTGCCAGCCACATACACCGAGGGTGGAAGGTTCAAACCTGGCCTGGGCCAGCTAAACAACTGCAATAAAAATATAGCTGGGCATTGTGGTGGGTGTCTGTAGTCCCAGCTACTTGGAGGCTGAGGCAAGAGCATTGCTTAAACCCAAGAGTTTGAGGTTGGTGTGAGCTGTGATGCCACAGCACTCTACCGAGGGTGAATGGTAAGACTCTATCTCAAAAAAAAAAAAAAATTGACTCCATACCCAGAATAAGATGTGTTCAAATTCCTTCTTAATATATACGAGCTTCTTTATAGTTTTGCTTCAAACTAGTCACTCCATGCTCCAACTACTTCCCAAGGCACTTTATTTTCCAATCCTACCAAGCATCTTGCCTCTTCATTGCAAGGCAGGTCCCTTAGTAACTGGAATCCACTGGACAAAGCAACTCTTAACTGACACCTTTCCCCCATTTCTTCCTGCCTGCTGAATTCCTTCTTATCCTTACTGTTCCTCTCAAAAATCCCCAGTCCTTCTCTGACTTCTCTGCTTCCCAGGAGAGCATATGCCCTTCTATGAGCTCACAATGAGCTCTAAATTTCCAACTCTCTAGCAGCTATCACTCTGTTTTATATCTTTAGTGATGTAATGTGTAGTAAGCATCTTGAGGGAAAATCATGTTTAATTTTCCTTTGTATACCTTGTCTGTAATAGTAACTGGTACACAATAGCCTATCACTTAAGTTGAGTAAATCGAATTCTTTCAAATGGGATTTTAATAAATTTTTAAAAATTGAACTTAATTTCATGAGTAATCAATAACCTTATATAAGAGTTTATACAGCTGGGCACAGTGGCCCATGCCTGTAATCCCAGCACTTGGGAGGCTGAGATGGGTGGATTACCTGATTTCATGAGTTCGAGACCAGTCTGAGTCAGAGCAAGACCTTGTCTCTAAAAAAATAGCTGGGTGTTGTGGTGGGTACCTGTAGTCCTAGCTACTTGGGAAGCTAAGGCAAAAGAATCGCTTGAGTCCAAGCATTTGAGGTTCCTATGAGCTGTGATGCCAGAGCACTCTACAGAGGGTAACAAAAAAGAGTTTATATTGATAATGAATGAAGAGCTCAAATTGATAATGAATGAAGAGGCTGAGTCTTCTCACTATACCGTTAATGTTCAATTCTGTTACTTGAGGCTAAGGCTAATTTAGCTCATTAATGAAGAAACATAAATAGTCGTTAAGTACACTTTTAAAAGTTCATATGAATTAATAAGTAGAGAAGTTAAAATACATGTATGAAAAGTGACACAAAAATGAAATAAGTAAAACATTTTTTAAACGATACAGGGTTGAGATGAGGCTGTTAGCAAACACAACTGCAGGTGGAGTAGGGGTCTCAATTTCTGTAAAACAACTTGGTAATGTGCAGCAGGAGTCTTAAAAACCTCCTTATCCTCCCTGAGTTGTCAACGCCTAAAAATGTCTCACAGGGAAATAAATAAAAATGCAGACAAAGTTTCGTGCACACAGAGTTCAGCATAGCATAGGTAATAATAAGAAATGTTGGAAACAAAACATTCAGCAACACAGGAGGAGTTAGGCAAATTATAGACTATGCGTAAAAAAAAACCCAACCATGTAGCCACTTAAAATTATAGATCCCAAGAGTGTTTAAAAGTGTTAAGAAATGTTGAGCATAACATTAAGAAATGTTAAAGCATATCATCACTTTGAGAACAAAGATGATGACAGGAAGCTGTCATCCCGTTAGTAGGACTTTTTATTGGATGACAGATCACGGATGCCTTTTTTCCCCTTCATTGTTATATTTTTCTGCCTTAGTTTTCTATCAAACATGTTTTATAAAAATAATTGTGCTGGGCGGCACCTGTGGCTCAGTGAGTAGGGTGCTGGCAACATATACTGAGGGTGGTGGGTTCAAACCCAGCCCCGGCCAAACTGCAGCAAAAAATAGCTGGGTGTTGTGGCGGGCACCTGTAGTCCCAGCTACTGGGGAGGCTGAGGCAAAAGAATCGCCTAAGCTCAGGAATTGGAGGTTTCTGGGAGCTGTGACAGCACAGCACTCTACCAAGGGAAATAAAGTGAGACTCTGTCTCTAAAAATAAAATAAAATAAAATAAAATAAAAGTAATTGTGCTTATCAGAGAACTTGCAATCGCAGCCTGAAGTGATTCCTTCTGTAAGTGGCTCCTTTAGCATCTTCTCGTTAAGAGTATCTCTCAGGCAAGGTCTCACTGACTTTGAAGCTGGACTTCCAAGGATCAGAAAGGGTTACGCAGGAGAGAAAGGCAGAGGAGTTTCCAGGCAGAGGAAGTCAATGGCCAAGGCTCGGGGGCTGCAGTACCTGGATGCGAGATGGGTCTGTGGGAACTGCAGAGGAAGAAGTGGGAGAGGGGTCTGAAACAGACCGGAAGGTCCCCTCTGTGGAGTTTCGACTTAAACCTGTTCCTCATGAGGAGCCAATGGATTTTAAGCAGAGAAGTGACGCGATTAGCTTTGCCCCAACCCGTCCTCCAGCTCCATCCCTGGCGGTCCCTGTTGGTGCTGGACGCACAGCAGGTGTTTAGTAACTGCTCTCAGCAAAGAAGTGAAAACGAGAGGGACGAGGCTAGAGGCAGGGAGGCAGCACAAGGGCCGTAGCAGCTACCTGCGCACCGGGTGATGGTGGCCTGAACAAAGAGAACAGCTGCTGTAATGAGGCGAGGAGATGGGTCAGGAGGAAATCCAGGCCTTCTGGTTTCCAGTCCAGCTTGTAAGGGGCTTGAAAGCCATTTTTATATTTGAACAAACCAACAAAAACTTCTGAGCAAACAGAAAATGAACAGATGTTCTTAGATCCGTCAGAGAACTACAGTCTTGGCTAAACCAATGTCCTAACACGGAAGCGATAGACAGGCATGTGTAGGGAACTGTCAACTGTCACAGCAGTTGCCTACAGGAGCCAGTGCTAGGGTAGGAAAGGGTAAAGTTTAATTTACATGCTGCTAGAGACAAGTCAGAGTGGACAAGACTGAGAGTTAAAACTCCAGGAGGACCTAGTATTAGCACGGCCTCCACACTTTTATATTTTCACCTTCAGGAACACTACCTTGTCCTTCGACAATCAGAGAAAAATCCTTTTGTGCGTCTGGCGGAAGGAGGAAGTAGCCATCTTTAAAATACACCCAGAGTTTTCTGTTCTTAATTATATTTGCCCCCAAGAGAAATTATGCGAGAGGAGAGTGAGCTGAAACATACACTTTGAAAGAAAAGAATCCACAACCCAAAATTCCGCACCCAGTGAAATTATTCTTCAAGGTGAAGAAGAAGGAAATTTTGGAGGCTGGATGAAGTTGAGGAGGATTTGGTTATGGGATGACCTTTTATGATTATTTTCTCTCTGCTTAACTACTGAGTGTGTTAACCACAATGAGCATGGGAGAAGGGACTTATGGTGGAGATTTTGGATGTGCTGAATTGAAGGCATTTCAAGACATCCACAGAGAAGAGAGCAGGGTTTGAGGCGGAGGTACAGGTGTGTGCATCGTCAGTACTGGTGTCAGTGGGTTGGTCTCATCAGCCAGGGAGAGTATATTCATCAAAAGGGAAGGAACGGAGGGTAGAATCCTGAGGAGTGACAGCATTTGAGAGTCTATCAGTTAAGTTTGCATTTGGTTGAAATGGAAAACTTGAATTGTACCTTAAACAAATAGGACTTTATTCTTCTCACATAACAAAAAGTCTTGAGTAGGACATTTAGTTGGTGCAGAAATCCCTTTAACTTATGTTTTGCTTTAGCTTCTAGTAATAGATTTCTGGGAGGGGGGGTGATCACCATCATCATGTGTGCCTTCTAGCCAGAGGAAGGGGATAGGCAAAAATATCAGGAAAGCACAGCCTTCTGCATAAACCTCTCTGATAAGAACCTTCTTCACTTGAACTTTAGCTTAGAATTGAAAACAATGTAATCTAAAAATTTGTACCCTCATATTAATCTAAAATAAAAAAAAAAGGAACATTTCCAATGGCCCGGCCTCGCTGGAAAATAGCAAGGGAGAAGGACGTCCGGAATGAGGGTCGATTAACTAATCAGTAGTGTCTGCTACAGGTTGTTAAACAGGAAAAAAAGAGGATCTAGTAGAAAATATTGAGAAAATAGTAAACCAGACTTGAGAGAGGTTGTCTAGACAACAAAGAAGGAAAACATTTCAATAATTGTAAGTGTAGATCTTTAAAAAAATGAAATAATGAATGTTAATTAGTTGGATTCAATCATCTCTTTATACACATATATGCACATATGTCAAAACACAACATACATTCTAAAGATATATAATTTTTATTTATCAATTATACCTTACTAAAGCTGGCCAAGAAAGAGTCATCAAATCTTAATCCCATCAAATGTGTCATAGAATTCCAGAGAAATAAGAATAGACACCCAGTAATAAAGAGGCCAGGAGAGAATAGACAGTGGAGCAAGAGGGACATTTGAGGGCTACTCTTAGTTCTTTCTTTTGCCTTATTTGATATTTACAAGTGCACCTGTGTAACATATACAGAAGAACCTCTGTAAGTTGACTACCCAAGGGAGTGTAACTAAGGCCTCTTGTACTGACATGCAGTGAATGTCGGGTCTATGAAAACTAGGTCAACTTAAGGAGGTGATCAATGTAGGGAGGTGGTTAACTATGGGGTTTCTACTGTGCATGTATATACAGTCACCAGGTGGCCAAGGGGAGTGCTTCGAAGGTGACTGTAGTGATATTCAGGCAGGATGAGTTTGCAAACTTAGTCATTGGACCTCCTATGACAACAGCTCTGATGGCCATTCCAGAAAAAGAGTTATAATATTTCTCTGAAGCATGTACTAGGAGCTGGCATCTGTGCTCGCTGTCCAAGGGGAGTACTTTGAAGGTGACCACAGTGATATTTAGCAATAAGGTATGTCCCACTTTTTCTGGGATGAGTTTGCAAACTTAACTGTCCAACCTCATATATACGTCATGAAACATAGTGACCACCCACCATCAACTGTAGAACAGAACATGATCAATATCATTTCATCTACCTGATGCTGAGAACCACTCTTTCAGCAAAGTTTGATTCTAAAGGACGGAATAAAGTGAGTGACACAGGCCAGAGGAGGGAGAAGGCATTTAAGGAGAAACATAGCTAGCAGCATTGCGATGCTCATGCTATAGTTTGAATGTGTCACCCAATTTTATGTATTAGAAACTTAATCCCCAAATCTGTATGTTCACGAGAGGTGGGCCCCTTACAATCCTTTACAATGTAATTAGGATTAGAGAGGTTATCAGGATGGGCCCCATTATGGGACTGGTATCTTTATGAGAAGAGGAAGCCAGGCCCGAGCTGACTTGGAATCTCATACTCTCCTGCCATGTGGAACCCTCTACCATATTATGAAGCAGCAAGAAGGCCCTGACCGGGCAGCAGTGCCAGACTCTTGGACTTCCCAACCTCCAGAACTGTAAGAAATACACTTCTTTTCTTTGTAAATTATGCAAAAGCAGAAAATAGACCAAGATAACTCATCAAGAGGAACTGGGATTAAAAAAAAAAAAAGAAACAAGACATCTGGCTAGTTTTGCAGACTGTGTGTTTCTAAAGGAGGAGTGGTTAGCACTTCTTTTTCTCCTCCAGGGGCAAATCAGGGAGTACCTGGGTAACACTGGTGAGAGGGATTTAGGCCAAAGCACCCTATTTTTGGAGCAGTACTCAGGTGAAGCATCATTCCTGAGAGGCTCACAGCTCTCTGCCTGGGACAAGCTGCACAGTGGTAAGATCTTAAGCAAAATAGCTGTTTCAGTCTCCCCCACAGAAAATCACTGTCTTCCAGTTTTCCTGAATGTAGCAGATAAGGAAATGTCACCCCGGTATAAACAAGAATTGCATCAGGAAGGCAGAGCAAAGATTATCAAAAACAGAAACCAGGCAGGTCCTGAAACGTTTCACCGTCTTTGTCTCCCCTTTATGGCTCTCATGACCATGATATGTTCTCACTTCTGTTCTCTGCACTGAATGTGGGAAAACATAGCATTCTTTTAAGCTTTTCTCCCTAACCAGGAAAAACATCATTTAAATTATACGACGGCAAAAACAACAAAAAATATACAAAATGCAAACACAAAAATACCTCTCAAATTAACTGGGTAAAATAGAGAAATGTTTAATTTCTGAATATAAAGTGTACTGAATTTTGGAAGCACCAACTTTAGGCTACATGGGAATAATCTGGTTTTCTCCTACACTTCTGCCAGCTGTGTCCTTGCCTAATAAGAAGTGTTTACGTAGCATTTAACATGTGCCAGAAGTGGGCTAATTGCTTCAAATGGATTATCTTTTCATTTGGTTTCCATACCATGTTCATGAAGTGACTGTTAATAATAGTACCCTAAAGGTTTCAGTGGATGAAGCCTCTAAGGCTTAGAGAGGTTGAATCAATAACTGACCTGAGTGTCTAAGATGAGTCACTGGCGGGGATGGGATGCTGGGGGACACTGTGCTCAAGTAGGCCAGGTATCTTGGATGTGTCTGCGTCTCAGTTGCCACAAGATCTGCTCTGTAGCTTCTCAGATGATGCTTCACTCTCACCAGAAGGTCTCCATTCTTCACCAGCCCATCTCCCCTCCGACTGATGAACCATAGGCTTTAACCTTGTGAACTAAAATCCCCAGCACTAAACTCAATTCTCTGGCTGAGGTCTGGCTTGTGTCTAGGAAGGGGTGGGAGTGTCTATTACTTTCCTTGAGGTGAACATAGATACATACACTTCATGTTAATGCAAGACTACTTTTGTATATTTCTTTCTTTCTTTTTTTAACTTGGTCAGTTTCTAGAGTCTTTATTAGGTCGCTCTGTTTTGTCTCCCTTAGAACATCGCACTGTATTAGTTAACGCAGTGTGTTGTTAGTTTTGCTAGTTTTTTGAACAAAGATTCAAAAGTATTTCCCCTAAAATCCTGACTTGTTATTCTTTTTTAAAAAGATGTATTTAGATTTTTTATGTCAGATTAATACAAGGGTACAAATGATTAGGTTACATTGCTTGCCTGTCTAAGGTAAAGTTCAGGTTATAGTTGAGCCTCTGCACCCAGGATAAAATTTAGCAAGAATAAATACAATATTCTTCACTTGGGTTTAAAGACAAATCTGTGATGGAAGTACTGGGTGGAGAATGCTGAATTAACAGAAATAACTAGACATTTGTGTTTTTCTCTCATGTGAGCACAATTGTCTATTTCTGTTCATTCAATACTCTCCACCCTGTACTCATATCACAGATTTGTCTTAAAACTCAAGTGAAGAATTTTACACTTATTCTTGGTAAAATTTGTCTTGTTTCAGCCCATTGTTTTGGCATGCTACATCTTTACCAACATCTTTTATCCAACATATTAATTTTTACCTACAACTTCCTTCCATCTGTGAATCTGATAGACTGGGTTTGTGTTTCTTTATGAAACTGTTCATTAAAAAAATCAAAGAGACAGACCCAAGAACAGAGCTTTGTAGCCTTTCAAATAATTTTCTGTTGGCTACAGACCCTTGGAATAATGCTGGAATTATTTTATTTTAATCACATAGGAATACACCTAAGAATAGTATCATGCAGCAATATTAAAAATATGCTAATGAATATTTTAAAGACACTGTCAAGCAGCCTACTTTTGTTGCAGATATAATGTTCTCAATTAAGAAACTCAGGAAAACAAGAAATAGAGCTGTAGTTTCATGAAATATATTCTCTATCTTTCTCCACCATAGCACCTAATAACAATATTATTAATCTGGCTCGGCACCTGTAGCTCGAGTGGCTAAGTCACGAGCCATATACACCAGAACTGGCAGGTTGGTATCCAGCCCAGGCCTGCCAAACAGCAATGATAACTGCAACCAAAAGATAGCTGGGTGTTGTAGCAGGCACCTATAGTCCCAGCTACTTGGGAGGCTGAGGCAAGAGAGTCACTTAAGCCCAGGAGTTGGAGGTTGCTTGAGCTGTGATGCCACAGTACTCTACAGAGGGCAACAGCTTGAGACTCTGTCTCAAAAAACAAAAACAAAAACAATATTATAAATCTATTAATCTAGGTGAGTCTAGGTGAAGAAAGCCAAGCCTATGCCTATCTGATTGTCTCTATTTCTCTTGGTAACATACAAGGTCTGACAATTAAGTTTATGAACTTATCACTGTGTGATTATGTTGGCAGCACTGTACAAACAATTGGGTAAGGTTTCATAGCCTTGGTATATCAGTGTTTCACAAATGTGTACATGTCAACATGTGGCAGTGTCTTGCTGAGTGGCGTTCATTATTGTCATTGCATGTTTTGTGTGTCATCACAAGAATGTTGGAAGTTAAATTAGAGTCATAATTTAAGAAACATTAAATTTCTTGTTAAACTTGGCAAGAGTGGATGTGAAATCAGGAACATGTTAGTGTAAGTTTGTGGAGTTAGTGCCATGAAGAAAACGGCAGTGTACAAATGTATTAAATGTTTTTCTGAGGGGAGAGAAAATGTCACTGATGAAGGGAGTTCAGGGTGGCCAGTAATAAGCAGAACTGATGAAAAAATTACAACAATTTGTTGAATTGTGCATCAAAATCATCAGCTGTCTGTGAACAACATAACAAACCAAGTAAACTTTGACAGAGAAATGGGAGAATCTTAACTGGAAAACTTGGCACGAGAACGGTGTGACTTTTGCATCACAACAACACACCAGTACACATAACACTGTCTGTGAGGGGGTTTTTAGCCAGTAAACAAAAACTGTGTGCAAACACCCTGCCCACTCACCTGATCTGGCCCCCAGTGACTTTTTTCTTTAACCAAGGATAAAGGACATATAGAAAGGAAGACATGTTGATGACATTCAAGACATCAAGGGTAATACAACCACAGCTCTGATAACCATTCCAGAAAAAGAGTTCCAAAATTGCTTTGAGAGGTGAACTAGACACTGGCATCAGTGCATAGCTTCCCAAGGGGAGTACTTGGAAGGTGACCAGAGTGATTTCAGCAATGAGATATGTAGCACTTTTTCTAGGATGAGCTCATGAGCTTAATTGTCAGACCTCCCGTGAAGCAATATCACTAGTGAAAGTGCAGACACAGGTGTGAGTGTGTGTGGTGAACAGAGTTGAGCAGGGAGAAGGTTGACGTTGCAGGTAGGACGTTGTCATTTTGGAGAGTAGATGAGTAAATGTATCTGAGGAGTGCATGTATTCAAGTATTCAAAGATTGCCAGATCGTGTTGTGTGTTCATGAATGTAAAGAGAAATGAGTCTGCTTAGTGGTATATTTGCCCTGGTGTTGTGCAGGTGGGAAGCAGGTGGCTTGTGGGGCTTCAGTAGGGTTTTGGCTTTGCAAAGCCAATGAAGGGAGGGAGAGAGAAAAGAGTGAAGAGGCTGGGTCTATGGTCATGGTCCGTGGTATCTATGATGTGTTAGAATGGCACAGGGTACCAGGAGAAGGTTGGGAGTAGAAATCATTCCAGTCTTGGTATGTCCTAAGATTTCTAGAGTGGCACTACAGGGTAGTGAGCAGGAAGAAAAGGATGTAAAGGGACAGAGTTTTTTAAGATTCCAATTGTGCTGCTGAGGTGGGGGGCAGGGACAGGTCATGAGAAGCAGAGCCTGAGGCTTTGAGATACCCAATGCTGAGTCAATTGTCTGTGTGGATACTGAGGTTGTTGAGAATGAGGGCAGGAGGGGAGAGGGATAGAGGGCCTCAAGTGGGGCTGGTCGTAGGTAGAGAGGAAGGGAGAGCTCCGTTGATTAAGTCATCTGTGAATAAGAGGGAGCGGGAAGGGAAGGGACCAGAGATGACAACAACAAAGAGTGGTGGAGAAGGGCTGAGGCTGAGTCTGGAACCTCAGATGATCCCCGGGGGTTAGCAACAACTGGGTGATCGAGGCCAACAAGGGGGACAGAACATTCATCTGGGTGCTCTTCTGTTTGCGCCTTTGTTGGAGACTGCGGTATGGTGTGGGGTGGGCTACAAACACAGAGTTAAAAGTGGAACAAAACAAAACTCACCGTTTTCTACTTTCTGAGGAGCACCCTCTGTTAATTATGTTACAATACGCTTAACTACCCACTCTGGCAATGGCAAACGTTTGGAGATCAAAGAAATTAAGACACTCTAAAGCTGGTAGCAGATAATCAGTGAGAAACACTCATAGCTCAACTGTTTGTTTGAAAGTTGAAGGAGTTTCACCCCAGGCAGATTGAATAGGTTTTGCCTGAAGACCATTTAAAAAAAAAAATTCAACAACAAAACCAGCAAACAAAGAAAACCACCTAAGCTACTAATAGAAGCAGAGCTGTAATTGGACTCACTATTCAAACATGAAATTTTGATAAAATGGAAACTGTCTGGAAATTATTCTAGATCATTTGTTTTAACACAACTGAGTAATATTCTTAAGGTTTGATAGTTTGCTTTTTTCCCACAATGTCTTAGAATGATGAACTCAGTTTGATGTCTGATTGCATAAAATGAAATGTATAGCAAACACATAGAAGAAATGTGTAAGATAATGCTACATTTTATAATATCTTTTGAATAGGTTTTTCCACTAATTAATTGAAAATGGAGAAAATACAATTACATCACATAGAATTGGTTAAATCCAGAAGTAACATAATAACACACATAATCTCTCTTCTGTCATCTATAAATGGCGGGAGTGTCATCTTTTCTATCACATGTTTAAATGCCAGACATCCATGAGCCAACCCAAACCCACCTCATTTATGAAATCTACCGGGGCTTCCCCAGATCCCCTGATCGTCTTTTCTTTTGATATCCTACAACATTTCATTCAACAAAATATTATTGATCACCTATTATGTACCAAGTACTGTGTCAAGCATTGGAGTAATAGAGTAAGAATAAGACTTATTAAAAAAGAAATAGCAAAACCAGCAATAAAAATGACTAGTTCTTATTTGCTAAAAATTATTAAGTGCTTTGCATTTTCTAACTCTCCTTCCTTCCTTCCTTCCTTCCTTCCTTCCTTCCTTCCTTCCTTCCTTCCTTCCCTTCTTCCTTCTCTCTCTCTTCTTTCTTTTTCTTCATTTCTTCTTTCTCTCTCTCTTTTTTTCTCTTTCTTTCCCCATCCTCCCTCCTTCTTCCCTGCCTCCCTCCCTCCTTGTCTCCCTCCCTCCTTTCCTCCCTCTCTTCCTTCTTTGCTTCAATGGAGTCTGGGTCTGTCACCCAGGCCAGAGTGCAGTGGCATCATCACAGCTCACAGCTACCTCAAATTCCTGAGCTCAAGCTATTCTCCAGCCTCAGCCTCCCGAGTAGCTAAGACTGCGGACATAGGCAATTGCTCCTGGTTATTAACTGTTAATAACTGTTAGATTTCTCACAACAACATTATGAGGTAAACACCATTATTATTTCCCTTTTAGAGATGAGAAAGCAGAGACGCAGAAGACAGGTTAAGTCACTTACTAAATACCACAAGGCCTAGCAAGTGGTAGAGTCAGATTCAAAACCTTCTATCCTCAATTCGAAAGCTCTTAACCACCTACGTTATTCAACTGCTTTGTGTTCCAATTTTTCTTCTCAGAAGCAAACAAACAAAACAACTCCTAATACTGTACATTTGTTCCTCTTAATTTATAGTGTTGTTATGAGATTCAGTTAAGGGACTAGATTTGGACATATTTTAAAAATTAAAACTATTGGAGTAAGGTGAAATATACTAGAATAGCATCTATTAGTTGTTTTATGTGGACTAACTCAGTCCACCTTTGTTGTTGTTGCTGTTGCAGCTTTTGGCTGGGGCCAGGTTTGAACCCGCCACCTCTGGTATATGGGGCCAGTGCCTACTCCTTTGAGTCACAGGTGCCACCCACTCAGTCAATTTTTAAAACAACTCTGTGATAGCTCTTAAGATCACTCTTATTTTTTATGATGGTGAAATTGACATACAGAAAGTTCACACCACTGTTAAGGATTCCAATCCCGAAAGTCTGACTCTGAAAGCCATAAAATTCTGCTGCCATATTTCTGAACTTTTATCTGTGGACAGTACAATGGGCTGAACTGGGCTGGGTGTCCATACTGGTGGATGTGGGCACTGCTGAGGTTAGGATGAATTGCACCAAGAAAGAGGCTGTTCCTTCCCTGGCCTCAGAGTCAGCCTGGGCACTGAGGCCATGCTGGTGAGCTGTGCACCTGGTTTTGAGTACCTCCCCATTCCCTTCTAGCCAAATGACTGGATGGCAGAGCTCTGCCAGGCAGCTCCCACTGAGTAAGCTACTATCCCTCACAAGGTGTCCACAGCTACAAGCAGGTTTCCCTTAACTAAAAGCACATCCTACCTGTTCCTTGGGAAATGCTTAGTGCATATGGCTCCTGTAATTCCTGTTTACCTCAGTGCAAACATTTCTTGGGATTGCAATCTAATGCCTCCAGAAAAATTCTTTTCCAGTTTTGCTTACCTATACTTTGGAGAAAAGTCTTTCCTTAAATTGAACTATATGGCTGGGCATGGTGGTGTATAATAATCCTAGCACTCTGGGAAGCAGAGGCTGGTGGATCACCTGAGCTCTGGAATTAAAGACCAGCCTGAGCAAGAGGGAGACCCCTTCTCTACCAAAAAAGAAAGGAAAGAAAGAAAGAAAGAAAGAGAAAAAGAAAAACTAGCAAACTAGCCGGGGGAGGAGGGGGAGAAAAAGGAAGAGGGGCAGAGCAGGAGGGAGAGAGAGAGGGAGGGAGAGAGGAAGGAGGGAAGGAAGGAAGGAAGGGAGGGAGGCAGGAAGAAAGGAAGGGAGGAAGGAAGGAAGGACGGACTAGCCAGGCATCATGGTGAGTAGTGTAGTCCCAGCTACCCGGGAAGCTGAGATAAGATGATCACTTGAGCCCAGTAGTTTGAAGTTGCTGTGAGCTATGACACCAAGGGACTCTACCCAGGGCGACAGAGTGAGACTTTGAATAAAAAAAAGGAAACCCTATTTAACAACACGTGCAACTTGCTTAAATTGAATGGTTTTTTTTTTTTGCACTGGTTCAAGATGTGCTCTCTCCTTCTCTTAATAAATCTCGGTTTGGTTTAGTAGCTACACACCAGGCTGCTTTGGCCAAAAATCTCCTACTCTGATTACTCATTTGGGGGGCTTGGGGGGGAGGGGTTACTTACCACTGTAGCAGCAGGCCACCCCCCTTCACAATACATTACATTCCTGTAATGCGGAATCAAATTACCATTAGCATGTTTAATGTTCTGAATGTGGCAATAAGACTGGTTTAATTTTGCTGGCACATCATTTCCCCAAATTATTTGATATCAAGACTCTTTGTAAGAACAGAGTATCTGTTAACTCACTGTAGAGCTGGTATTGTATGGGAACACATTTTGGGAAATTTTGGCAAGCAGATGTTTAATTGAAATTGTAATCAGATGCTAACTGAACAGACCATCCTCTTTAGGTTCAAACCTCCTAGAAAAATAAGATTAAAACTACCTCCCAATAGATTCCATTAACTTTGCTTTAAATAGTTTATACAGGGGGAAAAACATTGCAGAGAGCACTCTATGCAAATTCTGAATTATTAATACATAAAATCTTGGTCATTTAAGAGAGGAAAACATTCTATTAATACAAAGTATACTTTTTATATGATAATTCATTTTCTTTGATTGTTCATTACATTAAAAATCTTTCTATACAAGTATTTCATAGGAAATAAAACAAAAGTCACCAATAAACAATGGAAATCACTGGTGTTTATCAGCAGGATATGAAGCGAGCCTTGCTAAGTATCAAGTGGTGTTTTTCATTGCAAAAAGCGAAATAGTATCTACTCCATCAATTTCTTCATTAAGACAATTTGGAAGGAGTTCATATGTAAATTAATTTATCAAAATTTAATAATTTAGGTATACTCAAAGAAATCAGAACAAATTTCATGTTTTCAACATAGCGGAAATAAAGTAGAAATTTCCTAAAGTGAAATAGATATTTAAGAATTTTTGTGCACCAATCTAAGATTTCATGATTAATTTTTAAATCATTCTTCTGTCTCCCAATGTAATATTTTTCCTGGAAAATGATTCTCCAGAATTAAATTAATTTCTCTAATTAACCGAGAACCTTTAGAAAAGCTGCCTTAAATTTCTGGAAGTCTGTTTCCAGATCAACTTCTGCCTGGTTGTACTCGGGCCTGAGTGGGATGTCTCACTCTTACTGTCCTGAGTGCTCTTTGGCACGTGACACATCTTCTTTGTCTTTTATTCTATGGTTTCGTAGCTACAGATAAGTCCCACTAACCGTCCCATCATATTTATATTTGTAATTATATTAATTGGCTGGTTGTGTTAGGGGCAGAGAAGCAGCCACTGGCTGAATCATTCATGTATTTTTTTAATCCAAATTATCAAGGTTCGGTATGACCTAGGTATTCGTCAAGGCATCAGAGATATGATATAAGATGCTCTAGGAGATAATAGTATAGTGGGGTAGCTATATAATTAATTATCAACTAGCATGTTAAATACCACATTGAAAGCACATGTGGTGAAAAAAGTACGGAGTCATTCCAGCTGGGGCCAACATGCACAGCTGGTCTGGGCAGTTTGGGTCCGGAGGGACCTTTACCTCCTGTCCCCCATTCTTATCGTTTTGTAAATCTGGCTCCCACCTTGGGGATGCCTATCTTGGGTAGTTGAGGTGGATTGAAGTAGGAGATTAACTTTTAAATTGGAATGTTGTAACAGGGCACTGAGTCATGCTGATTATTATTTGGAATGGGGGTTGGTGTGGTCTTTGCTTTGAATGTTCATGTATAAAACTGTGATTTTGGAAACGATAGGACAGAACAGTCTTAGGGAGGATACTCTCTCTGTTCTCCAGAGTCTCTGACTTCTGACAAAGTTTGGTAGAATGATGTCCGTCTCTGCATTTTTGTTGACAGTGACAGATAGCTGGACCCTCTTCGTCTGGTAACATTATGGATCATGTTAAATACTTTAGGAGAATGTGGAAAGGGTACCTAACCCAAGTTTAAGGTTGGGGAAGAACAAATGACAAGCAAGAACAACACAGGAACGAGAAAGGGGGCAAGAGTGTTTTAATAGTAAGCACAATATAAGCCAAGGCCAAGGTGTGTTTTAATAGTAGGCACAATATAAGCCAAGGCCAAGGCCTCCGGCCCAGCTTGGCTGGGTTTCAAGTATGTGCAAGAGCAGCAGGAGACAAGCCCGGGAGTTGAGCGGGGTGCATGCTGAGGAGCCTTGTGAGACCCTTAAGGGACCTGGCTTTGTGAACAGGGAAAGAGAAATCCATAAAGGATTTAGGCCAGGAACCATACATCACAGTGATATTTTAGAAAGTGAACTGGTGGTAATGTCATGGACACATTCTGAGGAGTCCAGGATGTAGGCAGATGCTATGGAGTGGATGTGGTTTGTTCCTTCCGAAACTCATGTTGAAATCTGGTCTATAATGTAATGGTGTTGAAAAGCAGTAGGACCTTTAATATGTGTTTGGGTCCTGGGGGGCCTCTGTCTTTGAGAAGGGACTAATGCCATCCTTGTAGAAGTGAGGTAGTTATTATGTGAGGGGGTTAGTTATCGAGAGACCAGGTCCTTATGAAAGCGAATTTGGCTTCCTTAACTTTCTCTTGTTTCCTCTGGACATGTGATACCTTCTACCTTGTTATGAAGCAGCTTAAGGCCCTCACCAAATGTTGGCTTTATGCTCTAGGACTTCTCAGCCTCAAGAACTACAAGCCAGAATAAACCTCTGTCCTTTGTAAGTTACCCAGTCTGTAATATTCTGTTACAGTAATAGAAAAGGCACTAAGACAGGTAATTCAGTTAACACTGATCACTGGGTTACACTGATCCCAGAAACAAAGGACAGTGTCTTGAACCAAATGGCATTGCCTCATCAGTGAGGCCCATGACCTTGTCATCACATGATAATTAAACCCTGGAGACATAGTGAGAGCAGGAAGCGAGAATGAGGCTACTTGTAGATGCATTATTTCCACAAAACTTCGAAATGATGTTTGCATAAAACCATGCATTTACTTGTCTGATATTTTCTCTATCTTGTTCTCAGACAGAAACCTCAGAAACACAAGACTGAGAGCCCAATTGGGCTTTACGTATAAGCCAAATTTTAAAGTTCTGACTTAAAGCTTAGAAAACTAACTGAGGCCAGTGCTGTGACACAAAGCAGCATAGGAGAATCTGGAGAGTGTTGCCTCAACACCAAGCTCTGAGGCCAGTGATTAATCCCATTAAACCCCTTTCTTCAATAAAACGAGAAAGCTGCTTTCTGAAATGGAAAGCGTCTGAACTGAAAAGTACATCTACCACATACCAAGTGTTTGCCTCAGCTCTGGATCCCGTCCCTTAAGACCACTAGGGGACACTGTGCAACATGGTCATTGCATTCAGCTATTCTCTCTCCCAGGCTGGAAAATGAACTCAGCTTCACATCCACCCACATCAAATTACTTTTATAAGGAAAGACACTAGCTTCTCAGTCATTTCCCCCAATTCGGTTATTTTCCATTTAGTGGAATAATAGCTGGATTAAAAAACTGTACGAGAAAGGATGATTTTTTTTTTTTTTTTTTAGGGACAATTGAATCAGTCTTAGAATATAAGCACTTAAAAATTGTTTTTGTAAGACTGGATATATGTATAGCAGGTTTCTTTAGCAGAGGGACACCTAGCAGTAATAATACCCATCCTATTGCCAACAAGAAAGGAACAAAGAAAACAAAAATATCAAACTGTTTTTTCTACTAACCCTGTCTTTTAACTTTGCACATTGGGTTTGCTACATTTTGTTTGTTTTTTCCTGGTTGTAGAAGATGCAGTCTTCTCAAGGGAGGGAAATGATTTTCCTTTCACCACTAGGACACTTTCTTTTGCTCATTTTCCTAGCTTCTACTCTTTTGAATAGTCAGGTATTTACCCGTTTCTTTATTTCTTCATTTTATACATATTCTAAAGCCTTGTAGTCACACTGGTGTTTTTATGAAGATATTTTGTATTTTAATAGGAAACAGATATTTCTATGTTTTCTCTTATGAAAGACATAGCATATGATGTCTTTGTAAGGCTTGTTTTTCATGCTGTCTTGTCTTTCTGGACATTGGATGAAGTAAACACATTTCTGTTAATAAATTTGTCTCATTACATACATACCTGTATGCACATTTCCATTTTTAATGATGTCAGCAGCCTGAACTTTCTGTTTTCATCAGGGTAATGTTGCTTGCTGCCACCTCTTCTCAAGTGCCCAGTGAACTCAGATTTTTATTTTTACTGTAAAATGTGCATCCTTCCTCTGGTTTAGCATTAAACCAGCTGGGTATTCTTAGGCTATTTTCCCTTGCAATTCTCCTTTAGACAAGATTATATTCCTTGCCTTATCATTTTATTAATTATGGGATTTTGTTTTATGGGACAGTAGAACTAGAGAGTTATCCCCACCTCATCTGGTTCTGGCTATTACAAAATAGAACTATGAATCCATACCCTAGACCCAGCTTCATATGAACCATATACGAAAGACTAGAAAACTGGGGTTGATCTTCATCTCCACTAGACCCGGGGGGTTCTACATGGGCATCACACACCTGTCAGTGGGCTGTGGACTTGGCATGGATTCCTCTGCTGCTACACCCAGGGTGTCTGTCTTCACGTCAGTAACCGTCACAGCAGTCTCCATTCAATCTACCTCCCAAAGGGAATCTAATTGCAGAATAGCTCGCTTCCGGCTGGGTTTCTTGGATTTTTAAAAATTTAATCTTTATTAAATCATACCTATATACATTTATGGGGTACAATGTGATGCTCTCATATACAATGCGGAATGCTTAAATCAAACGGGTTAACATAACCATCACCTCACTTTCTCATTTTTTATGGTAAGACGTTTATAATATGCTCTTAGTTGTTTTGAAATGTACCCTTGCATTGTGAACATTAGGTGAGATCCCACCAAATACCCTGCCTTCACTCATCCTTCCCCCAACCCTCCCCTTTCCTGCCTCTTCACTCCTTATTTCTGACTAAATTTGTGTTTTATCATTTGTATGAATGTGTAAGAGATTATATATTGATTTCCTAATAGTATTGAGTACTTTGGATAATTTTTCTCCCATTCTTGAGATACTTTACTAAGAAGGATATGTTCTAGCACCATCCAGGTAAACATAAAAGATGTAAAGTCTCCTTCTTTTTTATGTTTGCATAGTATTCCATGGTATACATACAGAATCATTTGGGCTCCTTCTATGACTTGGAAATTATGAATTGGGCTGCAATAAACACTCTGGTGCAAATATCTTTGTTGTAAAATGATTTTTGTTAATCTGGGTAGATACCTAGTAATGGAATTGCAGGATTGAATAGTAGATCAACTTTTAGTTCCTTGAGAATTCTCCATACTTCTTTCCAAAAAGGCATATTAGTTTGCAGTCCCACCAGCAGTGTAGAAGTGTTCCCTTCTCTCCACATCCATGCCAACATCTGTAGTTTTAGGATTTTGCAATGTGGGCTAATCTAACTGGAGTTAGGTGATATCTCAAAGTGGTTTTGATTTGCATTTCTCTGATGAGTAAAGATGATGACCATTTTTTTGTGTGTTTGTAGGCCATGCGCCAGTCTTCATCAGAGAAGTTTCTCTTCAAGTCTTTTGCCACATAGAAATGGGGTTGTTTGTTCTTTTCTTATTGATTAGTTTGAGTCAATCTCTGTGGATTCCGGTTATCAGACCTTTGCAAAAAACTCCTTCCATTCTGAAGGTTGTCTGTGCTCCTGGCTGTGCAAAACCTTTTCTTTGATCAGGTCCCAGTAATGTAATTTTGGTGTTGCTTCAATTGCCTGGGGGGGTCCTCCTCATAAAATGTTCTCCCAGGCCAATTTCTTCAAGTGTTTTCCCTGCACTCTCTTCTAGTATTTTTATAATTTCATGTCTTAAATTTAAATCTTTTATCCAGTGAGAATCAATTTTTGTTAATGGTGAAAGTTGGGGGTCCAGTTTCAGTCTTCTACAGGTCGCCAGCCAGGTCACTCAGCACCATTTGTTAAATAGGGAATCTTTCCCCCATTGAATGTTTTTGATTAGTTTGTCAAAACAAACAACGATAAACAGCTGGGTTCATCTCTTGGTTCTCTATTCTGTTCCATAAATCTACCTCTCCATTTTTGTGCAGGTACCATGCTGTTTTGATCACTATCAATTTATAGTATAACCTGAAGTCTGGTAATGTGATGCATCTCAATTTGTTTTTATTTCTAAGTAATGTATTGGCTAATCGAGGTTTTTTTCTGATTCCATATAAAACCAAAGTACTATTTTTTCAAGTTCTTTAAAGTATGACATTGGTGCTTTGATAGGAATTGCACTAAATCTGTCAATTGCTTTAAGGAGTATGGCCATTTTAACAATGTGGATTCTTCCCCACCATGAGCATGGTGTGCGTTTCCATTTGTTAACATCTTCAGCTATTTATTTTCTCAGGGTTTCATAGTTCTCATTATAGAGACTTTTCACATCCTTTGTTAGAGAAATTCCCAGATATTTCATCTTCTTTGGTGCTACTGTAAAAGGAATAGAGTTCTTGACTATGTTTTCAGTTTGACTATTGTTGGCATGTATATAAGCTTCTCATTTGTAAGTATAGATTTTGTATCCTGAGATACTGCTATATTTCTTGATCACTTCTAAGAGCTTTGTAGTTGAGTCCCTGGTGTATTCCAGGGGTAAGATCATGTCATCCATGAAGAGTGAGAGTTTGACCTCCTCTGATCCCATTTGAATACCCTTGATCCCCTTCTCTTGCCTGATTGTGATGGCTAGGACTTCCCATATTATGTTGAATAGCAGTGGTAATAATGGGCATCCTCCTCTAGTTCTAGCTCTGAGTGAAAGTGTTTTCAATTTTACTTCATTCAATATGATATTGGCTGTGGGTTTACTGTAGATGACCTCTATCAGTTTAAGAAATGCACCATCTAAGCCTATTTTAAGTGTTCTGATTGTGAAAGGATGCTGGATATTATCAAAAGCTTTTTCTGCATCAGTTGATATACTCATATGGTTTTTGTTTTTTATTTTATTTAGGTGGTGTATTATATTTATAGATTTGTGTGTGTAGAACCAACCTTGTAACCATGGGATAAAACCAACTTGATCATGGTGCATAATTTTTTTGGATGTGTCATTGAATTCTGTTTCTAGGCTCTTATTGAATATTTTTGCCTCAATATTCATTAATAATATTGGTCTACAGTTTTCTTTCTTTGTTGGGTCCTTTCCTGGTTTGCGGATCAAGGTGATATTTACTTCATAGAATGTGTTGGGGGAGATTCTTTCATTTTCTATGTTTTGGAAAAGGTTATGTAATGTAGGTACTAGTTCCTCTTTGAAGATTTGGTAGATTTTTGATGTGAAGCCATATGGTTCTGGACTTTTCCTTTTGGGAGATTTTGTACAGTTGATACTATTTCAGTGCTTGGTATAGGTGTATTCAAAATTTCTAATTCTTTCTGAACAAGTCTAGGAAGGTAGCATGCTTCCAGGTATTCATCCATTTCTTCTGAATTTTCATATTTCTGAGAACAGATATTTTTGTTATAATCATTGAGGAGTTTTTGAATTTCTGTGGCATCTGTTGCTATTTTCTCTTAATTGTTTCTGATTGACATTATTAGAGATTTTACTTTTCTGTATCTAGTGAGGCAAGCCAAAGGTTTATCAATTTTATTATTTTTTTCAAATAACCAAATTTTGCTTCTTGATTTTCTGAATGATTCTTTTGTTTTTAATTTCATATAATTCTGCTCTAATTTTGGTTATTTCTTTTCTTCTGCTGGGCTTGAGGTTAGATTGTTTTTCATTTTCCAGTTGCTTCAGACGACCTGTTAGGTTGTTGATTTCCTCTCTTTCTGTTTTCTTGATGAAAACTTCTAATGCTATAAATTTCCCTCTTAGGAAGGCCTTTGCAATATTCCACAGGTTTTGATAATTTGTGTATTCATTATCATTTTGTTCCAAAAATTTGATGCTTTCTTTCCCTTTATGTTGGGTGTGTTCCTTGACAAATATGTATTGTCCATTCTTGTCTTTCCTTATCTTTGTTGGTTCAAATCCTATTGTATGTTCCAATTAGATTGCAATCTCTGCTTTTTACTGATTTCTATTTGCCTGTATTATATATGTCCATTCCTTCACCCTGTGTCTTTTTTATCTTTTGAAGTAAGATGTGTCTCTTGTAGGCAAGAGATACCTGACCTGAGTTTTTGTATCCAGTCAGCCAATCTGTACTTCTTTAGAAGAGAATTTAAGCCATTCACATTAATTGTGAATTGATAAGTATGGTAATGTTTTAGCCATCATGTTTTCAAAGGTATGGTGCATATTTTTAATCCTTTCACCATTGTGGAAGTTAGGTTTTATTTGATAAATTCTAAGTGAGTTTACTTTGATACTAGACCATTGTGCTGGTCACTATGGAAAATGGGTCTGAGTATTTCCTGGAGGACTGGTTTAGTAATGGCATATTTCCTCACCATCTCTGTGTCAGTAAAGTATTTTATTTCTCCATCACAAATGAAACTCAGTTTACATGGATACGGGATCCTGGGATGAAAGTTGTTTTGTTTTAGAAATCAAAGGTCAATGACCATCTTCTTCTGGCTTGAAAAGTTTGTGCTGAAATATCTGCAATCATTCTAATATTTTTTCCTTTGTAGGTAATGCTTTTCTTACATCTGGTTGCTTGAAGGATTTTCTACTTCATATTAACTTTGGTAAAGGTGATTACAAGGTGTCTAAGAGATGGTTTATTTGGATTGAGTCTTGCTGGGGTTCTGAAACTGTCTACTATCTAAATTTCTATATCTCTTGCAATTCTTATGAAATTCTACTCCATAATATCTTGGAATAGAGCATCTGTGCCTTTAGGACCATCCTCTTCTCCTTCAGGAATTCCTAAAAGTAAGATGTTTGATCTTTTGGAATGATTCCACTACTTTGTTCTGGAACCAGAGAATGTTCTGTTCTTGTTTTCCATTTTTCTGCCTCTTTGAATGCTTGGGATTGTAAAAAAGCCTTGCCTTCAATTTCTGAGGTCCTTTCTTTTGCCTGTTCAACTCTATTAGTGAAGGATTCTAGTGTATTTCAAAGCTCCTTGAATAACTTTTTCATTTTCTTGAGCTCTACTATCTTTTTTCTCATATGTCCATATCCTTGGTGACTTTATCTTTGAATTAATTAATTTCTTGAGACAACTTTTGAACTATTCTTTGGATTTCTATTTGCATCTTTTTCTCCATTCTATTCATCTTATTTGCCATCTGTATTCTGAATTCTATTTCTGACAATTCAGCCATTTGTCTATGAATGGCATCTTCCGTTGTATCTCCTTTGTTATTCAATGGCACAGTTGATCTACTCTGATTATTCTTCCACTGGTTCTGCCCCATGAGTGTTTTATGCACTGTGGCAATGAAAATTATTGAACTGGGGCTTGTGATTGTGACTTTCTCCTTATAGCCCTAGAAAGGTCCCTTTAAGAACTACAGTAAGACACTCTGAGGACTTTCTTGGTGAGATAGCACAAGTGGGTTCCATCTTGAAGTCAGCAGCCTTTACCTAATCCTAATGAGTAACAGTATTAGGCTAAAATCTCAGCTGGGGAGAGATAAAAGCAACTGTAGTGCCCTGTCCCCCACCAGCAACAGCTGGAGCAGGACAATCAGTCCT
>CAUYON010066865.1:0-71169 GCA_963573935.1 Arctocebus calabarensis | reverse complement strand
TGCACCCCCCACAGGCAACAATTGAAAAAGCCAAATCAAACCTTCCCACTACCACACACTCAGGATACCACTTTGGAAAGTCCTCGGGTGATTAGCCCACTTGAAGAGGTCTCATTCAATTGTCCTAGCCAGCACCATCTCAAATGGAAGAGTTAATAAGTCTCTGGCAACTAGATAGCAGGGATCTGCTGTAAGTTCTTGTGTAATTCACTTCGATGCTCTGTGAGCTCAGGAGGGCACCCCCCGAGCAAGTAAATTAATCTGGGAAGGTTGATGCCTCCTTCCCTACTTTGCCCCTCTGTCACACCCAGTCAGTAGTAACAGTTGCAATGTAGTTTCCTCCAATGAGCAGATTCTCCAGAGTTTTGCCCCTGCCTAGGCCACAGTGAGGTCTGTGGCTCCACAACCAGTCCCCTACTCCCTGTCACTGTTTGGCAGGAGGAGGTGAGGCCTGACAACCTGGGTACTTGACAGGGGACTGGGCAATTCACTCAGTTCCAGCCCTGTCCCTGATTGATGTTGCTCCTGGAACAGAAGAAGTTCGCAGAATTTATTTCTGTCAACGCTATTTTTTCTGATCAGACTGGGGCTGCAAATGGGTTTTACTCAGTCTGTGAGTTCTAGCCCTTTGTCTCAGCTTTCATCCCCTGAGGGCCAGGTTAAGCAAAGCAGCTTCTATGCGAGTATTCTAATTCCTGCTCTGTGTCCGGGCTGATACCACCTCAGGCAAATCTTTCAGGTGCCTTGGTTGCCGGTCGCTCTGCCAGCACTGGAGAAGCCACCCACTTCCCCTGGCTCCCCAGAAGACTGGGAGTGTCTCTTCAAAACATCCCTAGGGGTGCAGCTCTCCAGCTATTGTTCCCGGAGCTGGTCTCGTCTCGTGCCTCAGGAGACCTTCCCACCAGCCAGGTCTCCCCTTGGCTCACTCCTCTCTCACCACTCCCGAGCCAGAAAACCAGCACAGTTTAGCAACAGTCTGTGCCCATCCACACCCCTCAAGAAAATCTCCAAGAATCTGGACTCTCTGGGAACAGGCCTCCAGACCTCAGGGTGAGAGTGGAGGGGAACACCAGGAACACCAACTTGCAGGTAGAGAGTATATACAGTTTTATGCCTGGCTGGAGAGCACCACGTCACCCTAGTAGGGGAAGGAGGTCTGGTTTTTAGAGGGCCTCTCCCGTGGGGTAGAGTGGGAGGACATCTGAACTCTGCTCGCTTGTTTGTGTGGAGGTATGGAGTATACTGCGAACCTCTCTCATGGGGGAGGGGACTCCTGTTCGCTTGGTGATGTACTCTGTACCTTTTTGTTTTTGTCCTTGGGGTCTCAGGTTGCCCCAGCAGGGTTGCTGTGCGTTCTTCGACATTTTCTTTTGGTTCAGATCCAAACCATCGGCTTTCTTGCTGAGTTTCTGTCCTTTAACTCTCCTTCTGGATGGGAACCTCTGCAGAAAGCTGGCTACAGATCACCATCTTGGCTCCCCTTAATGATGAGCATTTTTTCATGTTTCTGTAGGCCATGTGCCCGTCTTCTGCAGAGAAGCTTCTGTTCAAGTGTCTTCTCCACAATTAATTGTTATCATTTGTTCTTTTCTAATTAATAAGTTTAAATTCTCTGTGGATTCTGGTTATCAAACCTTTGTCAGAAATACAACCTGCAAATATCCTCTCACATTCTTAGGGTTGTCTGCTTGCTTTACCTACTGTGACCTTGGCTGTGCAGAGACTTTTTAGTTTGATAAGATCTAAGTAATGTATTTTTGGTGTTGCTTCAATTGTCTGGGGGTGTTCTCCTCATAAAGTATTCTCCCAGACCAATTTCTTCAAGTTTGCCCCTACACTCTCTCCCAAGAATCTTTATAGTTTCATGCCTCACATTTAAATCTTTTACCCAATGCGAGTCAATTTTTGTTAATGGTGAAAGGCGTGGGTTCAGTTTCAATTTACCTAGCACCATGTGTTAAATAGGGAATCTTTCTCACAATTTATGTTTTTGATAGGTTTATCAAAGATCAAATTATGATAAGTAGCTGGATTTGTCTTTGGTTCTCTATTCTGTTACTTACATCTACCTCTCTATTTTTGTGCTAGTACCATGCTGTTTTGATCACTATAGATTTATAGTGCTACAGTCTGGTAGCATGATGCCTCCTGATTTGTTTTTATTTCTGAATAATGTCATGGATATTTGAGATTTTTTCTGATTCCTTATAAAATGAAGTACTATTTTTTCCAGATATTTAAAGTATGACAGTGGCGCTTTAATAGGGTTTTCATTAAATTTGTATATTGCTTTGGGTAGTATGGACATTTTAACAACGTTGATTCTTCCCAACACGAGCATGGTATATTTTTCCATTTGTTAACATCTTCAGCTATTTATTTTCTCAGAGTTTCATAGTTCTTTTTATAGAGATCTTTCACATCTTTTCTTGGGTAAATTCTCAAATATTTCATCTTCTTTGGTACTAGTATAAAATGAAGAGTCCTTGACTATTTTTTCAACTTGGCTGTTGTTGGTCTATATAAAAGCTACTGATTTGTGAGTATTGATTTTGTATCCTGAGATGCTGCTGTATTCTTTGATCACTTTTAAGAATTTTGTAGTTGAGTCCCTGGGGTTTTCTAGCTGTAAGATCATATCATCTGTGAATAGTGAGAGTTTGATCTCCTCTGACCCTATTTGGATAAATCAACACATGGAATCCCACAAAGGCATAAATGTATTCATGATCTATGTATATATGACTTAATAAAAAGAAAAGAAATATTCTGAAGATGTCTGTTAAGTTCATCTGTTCTAAGGTTAGATTTAAGTCTAAAATTTCTTTGCTTAGTTTATTCTTGGAAGATCTATCGAACACTGCCAAAGGGATGTTAGAATGTCTGACTATTATGGTTCTGAAAGATATCAAGTCATTTATTGCTGTTAGCATCTCCTTTATAAATTGAGGAGCATTGTGGTTGGGTGCATAAATATTCATAATTGAAATAGCTTTGGGGCGGCGCCTCTGCCTCAATGAGTAGGGTGCTGGCCCCATATACTGAGGGTGGCAGGTTCAAACTTGGTCCCGGACAAACTGCAACAAAAAAATAGCTGGGCGTTATGGCAGGCACCTGTAGTCCCAGCTGCTCTGGAGGCTGAGGCAAGAAAATTGTCTAAACTCTGAAGTTGGAGATTGCTGTGAGCTGTGATGCCACTGCACTCTACTGAGGGTGACAAAGTGAGACTCTGTCTCAAAAAAAAAAAAATAAGTAAAAAAAAAATAGCTTCATGTTGAGTGTTTCCCTTGACAAATATGTAGTGACTATTCTTATCTTTCATTACCTTTGTTGGTTTAAAGCGTATTGTATTTGCAAAAAAAATTGCAACCCCTGCTTTTTTCTGATTTGTGTTTGCCTGAATTATAGATGACCATCCCTTCACTCTATTTTGATCCTTTAAGGTAAGATGAGATTCTTGTATGCTACAGATTTCTGGTCTGAGTTTATGTATCCAGTCAGCCAATCTGTGTCTCTTTAGAGGACAATTTAAACCATTCACATTAATCAAGAGAACTGATAAACCTGGTAGTGTTTTAGGTGTCGAATTTTTCATGCCAAATGCTAAGAATGAATAAATCTCTGATCTCAGTCATTTCATCATCAAAATAGCTGGGGAGAGGGATTGACAGAAAATTATCCCAGCCTCCTTTCAGTCAGCACTAGTGCCTTAGTCCCTTCTACAGCCTGCCATACTCAAGAGAAATGTGGAACTCAGGGTGGAAGAATGAGGGTGGAATGTGGCAAGGGGTATAGGGGAGGGAGAGGAAGATCAGGGTCTTGCTCTTTCTCAGGTTGGTCTTGAATTCCTGAGTTCAAGTAATCTCAGAGTGCTAGAATTATAGGCATGAGCCACTGCACCAGGACTGCAGCTAGGATTAAAAGATCAAAAATATTTTCATAGAGGTGGAGCAAGATGTTGGTCATGACAGACATGTAGCCCATCTCTCCCTAGTCATCAGGTGAGAGGGAGGGGGCTCTGGTTCTTTCCCAAAGTGGATTATTGGAGTGGACAGACAGCTGGAGATGCATGGAGAATTGGTGGATCGCTGTGTTTGAGGTGTAATTCAAAACTATGGACTGTGCTGTGGAGTTTTTCCACTGCCTGGCTGCTCTGGCCAGCAGCCGGGCCCCTCCCTCACAGAGGGCAGCATTTCACAATTCAAAAAATCTAGTTGATGAAAATTTTGGTGAAGTGTGGATTCCTAAGCAGAGTTAGACATCCAGAAAGGGGTGTGCCTCAGAGCCACAGAGGGCTGGGCAGCCCAAGGAAAATTGAGGGGAGAGGAACCTGCTGGGAATCAGACATTTTGAATTGTCCAAAATGGCCAACACCTTTTCCCAGAACAACAGGAGAAATTGAACGGCCTCGTACCATCCCCATGGGGAATACTGGTGAGTGTGGCTGTTCAGGCTGCGTCGGGAACTGGGGCTCAATGGAGAGACTCTGAGCCTCGGAAATTGGGGAAGATCCCCATGCACTGCAGGTGCAGTAGCGGTGGCGGCAGCTGTGGCAGCCAGAATAGTGGCAGTAGCAGCAGCAGCAGTGGCCAGAGCGGTGGCAGCCAGCCCTTCCCCCACAGCCGATTGTAGTTGCCAGTTTGCGGGAGAATGTGGGAGCAGAGTTGAAAGATTTGTGAAGCGTGGACTCCTGCACCAAGTTTGGAGGTTGGATAGGTATGCTGTCTGGAACAGAGCACGGAAGTTGGGCAACATTTAGGAAACAAACTTCTGTAGAAACTCCAAAAATGGTGACTGGCCAGGTAAAGTCGTTACCCTGGTAACAATGTAAACTATGAAGCAAGTATAAGCCTGGGAACCACTCACAGTGCCACCTGGTGTCCAGAAAGTATATTGCATTATAAATTTATTCCTACTAAAGTTGACATCTATCTCATACACATAGATGTGTATTTCTATATATATACAAGAATAATATTTTTGAGGTTGGTGCCTTTTTTTCCCATCCTTTTCTTGGAGATGCTATTGTGAATTTTTAATTTTATTTTTTCTATTTTTAATTTTATTTTTCTTTTTCCTTTCTTGTTTTTCAACTCTTTTACAAACACTATTTTTTTTCTTTTTTTTATTTCTCTCTTCCTCTTCTTCCCTTCTTTGGTTTCTGAGAGTGCTTAAATCAGATTTTTTAGAGGCTTTTTTTTTCAATTATTTTACAATTATTATTTTTATTGTAGATTTTTTTTGTTTTGTTTTGTCTGTATGTCTTTTGTGTTTCTGACTGTGCGTGCATCTGTGGGCTTGTTGCGTCTGGTAACCTTTTTATCTGTTTATTAGTTCATTTGATCTCAATGTGATTGGTGTACTGCTAAATCCTCAGCTTGACTATTTTCCCTAACTCCAATTTTCACATCCAACAAGAACAAGGGGAAACAGGGTACAATGGCTGATTGGAACCAGCTCCCAACTGAGGCTCCAGTCTGGAGGGAGAGATAACAGCCAGAAAGAACCTGAAGCTGAAGAAGGGGAGCTGAGCTGAGAGATGAGATAGATAATTGCTCATCTTCTTGGCCAAGGCAAGCTTCAACCCCAAAGAAACTATTTTCAGTACAGATCTCGTCCCAAAGAGGTTGTGTGCTTATCCCCTCCCCTAAGAGAGCTGCTTGTTTACTGTATGATCTCTACTGGTGAGCAATAAACTGAGGTTCTCCTTCCTCACTCCACTGAAGGGAATTGCTGGAAGTTAGGACTCTTTCTGAAGAGAACTCCTACTGAGAATCTAGGAACTCCTTTGTCTGGAAGGAAATTTGAACAAATGTTTTCCTTGCTACCTTGATCCTTCAGTCTACCCTCCCACTCCTGGCCTGGCAGTCTAGAAGTCCAACTCCTCCAGAATCCAGATTGTCTTCATTTCTTAGCTAGGACTGGGCATTACATAGACAGTGGTTGTACAGCTGTGTTGTACCTGTGAATCCAGTAACTGTATAGGAAGACATAGAGGGAAAGGTGACTGACCTGGCCCAAAGAAAAAGAGTATCTCAGCAGCAGACAGAAGCTTGGGTTCCTGCACTGTGGGTGGTGGCTTGGAAGCTGCTGAGGTGGACGAACCTGAGAGGAGACACCTGCCACCCAACATCAGCATTAGTAGAGTGATCCTACTGGGGTCTAATTCTGGAGAGTCATCTCCCCAACTCTGTGGCCTTCCAGAGGGAACCAGACCTCACTCTATAGGGATCGCAGTACTGCAGAACACTGGCAACAAAGGTGCAGTGGCCGAGGAAGAAATTCTTTTGCTGCCTGGATATCCTCAGGTTTGGACAGAGCTCAGGTGGAACTTTCTTCAGCTGCCATTCAGCACCGGAAGCAGGCAGGCCTCAGCCTCCCCTGATGGATGGTGGTAGACTGTGGTATCCATGAGGAGGAGGCAATGACCTCACTTTGACTCTGGCAGGCACATAGCCCTGGCACATTTGCTTCTTGGACAGAGCAGGGCCACAGAGACTGGGTTAACAGAGACTGCCAGAGAAACTACCAGGGATTGGGGTGACCAGAGTCCAGCGGTGAAGGACAACCAAGGTGAGGTAAGAGGCATCAACCCCCTGGCTTTAAACCTCCTACTGGATGCATTTATGACCCCTTGGAGCACCAAAGGTGCTCAAATCACACTCGAGTTACCAATAGTCCCCCAACATCTAGTTGCTGGAGTCCTCTTGAACTCTCCAGCTAGAAAGTGGGGGGCTGTTGGGGACAATTGGTCTGGAAATCTTGAACTAGACAAATTATATGAGGACACTCCAAGGTGGGTCCCAGGTATTTCTGTAATGAGAAGGTTTGATTGTCCTCCTCCAGTTATTATTGGTACGGGAAGGAATTTCCTAGTTGCTTGTATTTCGCCAAAGATGAGACTACAACCCAGGGTTACTGATACACTAGGATTAGACAGAGATTGGCTGAATACAAGACAGAGCCACCTACTCCCTCTAGAGCCACCTACCCCCTCTAGAGTCTACTTGGTGCAGACTCCAAGCAAGCCTCTAGAGTCACAGACTGCCATACTGTACAGGTACTTTGCAAAATTGTAGAGGAAAAGCTGCAGTCACCAGTCCCAGCCCTGGTTGTGTTTGAAGGGCTGGTCATACACAACCATAGAAGTTTTCTGTCCAATTTCACCTATCCTGATCATCTAGCTAAAGGCTGAAAAGCAAACATGAGGCAGAATCAGTGGAAAAACTCTGGCTACATGAATAAACAAAATTTTTCAACTCCCCCAAGGAATGACAAACCAGCCAATCTAGAGGATCCCATCCACAAACAGATAGCTTAGATATCTGAATTCGAATTTAGAATTTGGATTGCAAACAAGATCAACAAAATGGAAGTAAAGATGGAGGTAGAAATTGTAGGATTAATTCAGAAGATGTTGCAGTTCAACCAATTAAAAGACAAAATGACCAAAGATTTTGACACATTGAGAAAAGAAGTTGCAGCCCTCAAAGATCTGAAAAATACAATAGAAGCTGTCAGTAACAGAATGGAATAAGCAGAATAAAGAATTTCTGACACTGAAGACAGAGCTTTTGAACGTTCCCAAATGCTCAAAGAGGAAGAGAAATGAAAGGCAAAAATGGATCATTCTCTCAGAGAACTCTGGGATAACTCAAAGAAAACCAATATTCGTCTTATAGGGATACCTGAAAGTGACGAACTGTCTTCGAAAGACACAGCGTCCCTTCTTCTTGAGATTATGAAAGAGAATTTTCCAGACATGCCTAGAGACTCTGAAATTCAGATAGTAGACAGTTTCAGAACCCCAGTACGACTCAGCCTGAATAAGACATCCCCCAGACACATCATAGTCAACTTCACTAAAGTTAATATAAAGGAGAAGATTCTGAAAGCAGCCAGATGCAAGAAAACCGTTACCTACAAGGGGAAGAATATTAGAATAACTGCATATCTCTCTGCTCAAACCTTTCTAGCTAGAAGGGAGTTGTCATCCACTTTTAACCCCATGATTGAACTAATGTACACAGCTATGATTCAATAAAAAAAATAATAATAATAATAATTAAAAAAAAAAAAAAAAGAATAGCTCTCCTGACCATCTGCTGGTAAAATCTCCTTGACGCTTTCTAGAAATGATTAACACCCCCTTACTGCCCCCTAGTGTTAGAAATCTATGGATACCCAAGAAAAGTTAAGGAAACCTGGTTACTGTTTTTGAACTTTGCTAGGCCTACTTACTGCCTGGCTCATTTTACATCCGAGATGACTGGTCGTTATGGGATACAGAAAATTTCATGACATAAATTTCGATTCACTTGATATATATAAGTTACTAGAATCTGCAAGGGAATTGTAAACACACTTTGTTAATTTCAGTTTATTTTCCAGGGGAAAATGATTAAAAAAAAATAATAAGCCACTAGCTTCAAAAAAAAAAAAAAAAAAAAGGATTTTTTTATACGTATCATGGCATGGGTAAATACTTACAACTAATTCATAGAATACAACAGATAACTAACATCAGATTCAATAGCAACATTTGAGGCTGCAGGGACAAAGTGATTCTCTGTGTTAGTCTGGATGGTCTGAGAAGCAGATGCTAAAATAGGATAGAAGTGCAAAACATTAGAAAAAATTGGACAGTGATTGGAAGACTGCCTGGAATGTATTAAGTTTCATATAATTATTTGGTAAATACAAATATTCTAAGAATGAATATTTAGGTTGCCTCTAAAATTTCTCTACTTTGAGTAGGGTTGTCAGATTTAGCAAATATCACTGGATTCCATTTAAATTAGAATTTGAGATACAGAAAGAAGAATTATTAATATAATATTTTATTCCTGAAATTAAAAGAATATATATGTGTGTTAATGGGGTTTTGCTTGTCAAAGAAGAATGGTACGAGGTATGAGGACAAGATTCTTCTAGATCCAAGAACATATTTGATTCCAAGGCATAATCAGAGGTGTGATTTTTTTGGAGAAATATCTATGCACATAGTTTCAACTTTTTTACATACCTTTTTTCAGATGCAGTGAGGGCTTTAAGTAATAAAATACAGATATACTATCATGTATAAGATATACAATAATATTTCTATCTCATAAAACAAACCAATGCCATCCTGTACCTACTTTTAACTTAAGTTTTTAATTTTTGTACATTCACAGTTAGCTGCTATAATCTCAATAACTTGCAATAAAAACGTTTTCAAAAAGCTGAAACACTGACAGGTGCCTATGATTTAACAGGATAATTTGCCTGCAGACTCTCAAGCGTTCCATTTTATACTGAGAACCACAGTGTTATCAGAACAGGTTTTGAAATGATTTAAAATTGAGTTTCTATCTTTAGCATTGAATCTTAAAAGAACCTTGTAGGCCTCAATGCACTAAGATAGTTAATTAGACATATTGAGAGATGAGAACCCTTGCAAAGGCCTTACTTTTGAAAACCCAGTAATATTTTAAGGAGGGCCACAGAGATTTCTTTCAAAATTTATGTGATAATTAGTTTGCATACTATTGAAAACAAAAGGTTTACCAAAAGTTGCGGTTATATCTATGTCCTACAGTTTGTATTAGTAATACTGAGGCACAGAATCAGGTTGCAACTATTTGTTATCATTTCTGTGCTCATTTGCATCTCAAGTGCTTACAAAACTTAGTCTTGATGCTACACATCTGTTCATTCCCTTGACTTCTCGCTCTCAGATTCAACATAATAAATATTGTTACACAGGCTGATAAAATTTTATTTAAGTAGGCATATACATAGTCCACAATTTTATATCTCTTCAATGTGCATACCATTGTGCTATCTATGTGTGAACTCACATAAGTTTCACCTGTCCATTCTATTTAGAGTTGAAAATTTTTTTCCTGATATGTTAAAAACAGTATATTTTGTTGAGGAACCAAAGAACTCTTACAAATTATATAGTTTATCCTTTAAAGCTGAAAGAGCAATGTCTGTATTTTATTTATCATTGGATCCCCAAGGCTTATGTACTTTACATTAATTTACATGAATCGAAAAATGGGGTAAACTCAATGTATTTGTGACTGTATGTTCGTATGCATTTATTCTACGAATCTAATCATCCCATGATTGTATTTAAATACATGGCTTAGCATACATTCCATATATAATCATAATTATATGCATATAACATTTAAATATATGACATATAATTGCAATCCTATATATTCAATTACTGTTTGGAATGGTTTTCAAATTTGCTTAAATTTTTTTGATAATAATTTAATATTTAAAACTTGTTCTATAAGGTAATAATTTATTATGTATACATTATACATATTTAGTAGGCTGCAAACATTCATGAATCTATCTGGAATCTATCCAGATAATTCTATTTGTGATTTGGAACAATGCATGTTTTTTGAGTCACCTACCACTCCTGATTCATAAGTAGTTATAACAGCCATTGTATATATAAGTTACATAAACCTAGCTCACTCTTCTTTAGTTCTTTAATTTATCCTTCTAGCATGGAAAGTTTTTATTATCCCATTTTAGAAGATAAGACAAAAATGTAACTTTTATTATATTTGTATAATCATATTTTTAAAGTATGCAAAGTTTAACTTAAAACTTTAATTTCCATAATTGTGACGAAAGCTTATTAATTCAACACATAATCATAATCACTATCCCATCAACTATTGTGGAATTTCAAAATTATCTGTATAGTCCAGGATTCTCATGTACAATTTTATCTTCTTACTCATATAATTAGGAACAATAATGAGAGCTTGAGTCTCAGTTTAGTTCACTTACCATCAGGAATATGTAATAGTGTTACCTAGAAAGGAAAATAATGACTGAGTTCTACAAAGTATACCAGATCTTTTTGTGCTAACTGGCAAGCAAGAGGTGATTCCCTCCTCAAAAGTACAGAGCTTTCTCTTCAACTACTTCATTAATGCAAAGTAGAAGAGAAAGAATCCTACCAGTGACAAGAATTGTGTAAAACACACATTGAAAGATAGACACTCTTGGAATATGATGTTATATAGAATAGTTCAGTAGAAAAAAGCAGTTCTGTATCATTATTACAGAGTTGCAATTAGTTAAAAATGCTGAAGTAATGATTTTGTGCAGATCAATGCAGACAGGGAATTAGCTGTGGGGGCAGGGAATTATTGGCAATATTTCATTGAGTAATAAATGTGAAAGTGCAGGAATATAAAAAAAAAGACCAGGTTTGACAGTATTTCCACATCCAAACCAGCCCAGAGGTTCCACCAAATCTCCATGGCTGTGAAATCCCTTGGCAGATATAAAAGGTAGGCAACAGAGCAGGAGGAGACACTTCCAGGACACAGAAAAGGAAAACAGCCCATGTCTATAACAATCAAATACTTCCAATTAGGAAGACTGAAGACCCAATGGAAATAAGGGCAAAAATTTGAACAGACAATGCACCAAATATTATTACCTAAACGCTCTGTAATGAGCCAAGCACAGAGGTGATTAATACATTCTGCAGAAGTTAGCATTATACACCCTGTGAATGATAAAAGGTAGAAGCAATTCACAATGTCTGGAGCTGCCTAGGCTGTATACTACTTCACTACTTCTAGGCTGTATACCACTACACTGCTCCTAGGCTGTATGCCACTACACCATTCCTAGGCTGTATACCACTACACCGCTCCTAGGCTGTATACCACTATACCGCTCCTAGGCTGCATACCACTACACCGTTCCTAGGCTGTATACCACTACACCATTCCTAGGCTGTATACCACTATACCACTCCTAGGCTGTATACCACTACACCGTTCCTAGGCTGTATAGCACTACACTTTTCCTAAGCTGTATACCACTACACTGCTCCCAGGCTGTGTATCACTACACTGTTCCTAGGCTGTGTATCACTACACTGTTCCTAGGCTGTGTATCACTACACTGTTCCTAGGCTGTATACCACTACACTGTTCCTAGGCTGTGTATCACTACACTGTTCCTAGGCTGTGTACCACTACACTGTTCCTAGGCTGTGTATCACTACACTATTCCTAGGCTGTGTATCACTACACTGTTCCTAGGCTGTATACCACTACACTGTTCCTAGGCTGTGTATCACTACACTGCTCCTAGGCTGTATCGCACTACACTGTGTATCACTACACTGCTCCTAGGTTGTATACCACTACACTGCTCTTGCCTGTGCACACTGGGAAGAGCCACTCTGAATGAGACTGTGCCTATCAGTAGATCCTAACATTGAACATAAGTGAATTCTATAGCCAAGACATTCCACTCATTGGTGGAATGAAAATTCTCCATTTTCAGCAGAAATGTATATATGTAAGTGTATACCACAATACCTATACTAAAATATTTATTGATAGCTGAATTATTCTTAGTAGCCAAACCTGGGAAACAAACCTAACATTAATCTGCAATGCAGTGAAGAACTTCACCAGTGAGCAACTGTAAGAACAAATGATAGCTGCAACAAACAAATTAAATAATCTCAAATCTTTCAGGAAAGATGCCATTCTTCAGTAGATGATCGAATACAAGTTGCGGGATAGGGGAGAGGGGAGCAGGGAAGGGGAGGGGAAGTCACAGTGTGTGGCACACCTCTTGGGGGCAGGACACAATTACGAGAGGGACTTTATCAAAAAACTGTAATCAGTGTAACCTTAGTCGTCTTTGTACCTCAATGAATCCTAATAATAATAATAAGAAGAAGAAAGATGCCATTCATTAAAGAATACCATTTTTACAATTCTATTTATATTAAGTCTTACAAAGGTAAAACTATTTTGAGAGTTAATGATAGTTCTTTCCAAACTTTATTCTTTCCAAGCTTCAGAATTTAGGTTTTTACATTTATTATTTATTTTACATTTATTTATTTAGCAAATAAGTAAATAGTAGGGGGAAGACTAATCATCATAACAATATTAACCAGGTATTCATTGAGCAGGATGTAAGGCCAAGCACACTACTTAGATTGCCTGAGCCAACTTCACAAGGATCCTATATAACAGATATCATTAACATGCTACTTTTGCACACAAGTATCTAAAACCCAATGAAACTTACAACCAGAATTCCCACCTGGCATTTTGTATCCAGAGCCTTTGCTGGCTTAAGGCAAAAATCCCTCATCTCTCAACCCCCTCATTTCCCACCTCCCATATGTAAACATCTTTGTTTTTAGCCATCTCTGCAGTCTCCGAGTATGAAATGAGCAGACTCCTTAAAGGTTTAACAACACACATGAGTGTATCTAAATGTTTGTAAATATTTAACCTTATCCTCTTCTATTTCCTAAAGGAACATCCAGTTTCCTTCAATTCTTTATATTTAGTTTCTCTCTTTCAGTATTTATTTCCCCAAAGACTGATATTGACAAGTGAAATCTCATAAGACATAGTATTTCTCACTTAAATTTCCATGAATTCCCACGAAGAAAGGATGCTGATACAAATCTCAAGAATTTATCTGAAGTTGTTTAAAAAAAGAATATTTGTTACAGCCCATTTAGTTAACTAAGATGACAGGTGAATAAGATCAACTAACTCCTCTTAGTTGATGTTTGCTAGTTCTGCTTTTTAAAATTTTTTCTCATTTTTTAATCTTCTGGTGAATTGAACAAATTTCCTTTGTTCCACTTCATCTCATACTTTAAAATATTTTTTTCTAGTGAAGTCTGCAGTTAAATAGTATCTATATATTGCTTTTCTCTGAGTAAGAAAAGAAACTTTGCATATGTTTACCTTTTTACCCCTTTTCTATCCGCACCATATTCCATTGTGAGATGTGCTACAATTTATATTTAGGTTTTTTTTTTTAAATTAAGGCAATATTAGTTAGACATATATCTATGTTTTATTGTAATTTTAAGCACTTCTATTTATTTTAGCCTAACATTTTCTTAAAACTATTCATCCTTAAATAATTCTTTCAGGGAAAGTCTCTTGTTGGTAAATATATCTGAGCCTTTGAATGATCAAAAATATTTTCTCGCTTCATAGACTATGTCTTTTCTAAGTCTATTTGCTGTGTCCTCACATCTAGAAAGGGGTCTCTCTTTGGCCTCTCTTAACAGGCAAAAGTCCCATTAATGAGAGTTCTAATCACCTTCCAAAGATCCCACATCCTAATACCACCACCTTGGGGATTAGAATTTCAACATATGATTTTGAGAAGGGGAGCTACGGACACCAACATTCAGAACATGGCACCTGGGCTTCCTATTCCGATACATCCATCAACTACATGTCAAGCAACCCAAACTTTTTCCCACCTCCACAGAATTTCGTTCACCTCCATAACTATCCTTTTGTATATTTGACATTCAATAGAGTTAGCACTACTGTGAATGACGGGAAATAGAGTATTTATTACAGAGGTTAATGCTTCACACTGTGGGAACTGACAAAGAAGTCTTTGGAAGACCTGTAACTGTGGTATGAGCCATGGATAGGCTGTGTCCCAAGTCCCTAAAAACAGCTGGGTGTGCATCAGGGAAGGGCAAAGACACTTTCAGGAGAATAAATCACAACCTGAAGAACGAGGGAAACCTGTGTCTATCTCTGACTGCCTCCAACTTGACAGTACGAATAATCTGCTTCAGTTTCAATTCCTTCTAACCTGGTATATACTGTAAGGAAATTCTGGGAAACCCAGCTAAGTTGACACTATAGAACGCCACCACAGTTCACCTCTGTCAGCTGGGTATCTGGCACATTGCCTTGATCATAATTAATCTTCAGATAAATACAATCCTATTTCTGCCTCCAGTGTTCCAACCATGTCTCATACAAATAAGAACACCCTAACCACTCCCCACAGAAGATACATGGTTATACCATCTACTGCTAGACTACAGCTTCTAGCTGATTCACATGCCCTTTTAATATGTCTTAGCCTAAATACTAAGATACAAGACTAGTCTAGTCACATTTATTTGAGATTATATGTGTACAGGAGAAAGAGGAAAAACTCGTCAATTGTATGTGAATATATTCATATCAAAATAAAGAAAAACACTCATAATTTTTTTCATGTTTACAATAGTTTTTTTACCCAATCTTCATGCTTTAATTTCTGTGTTATCTACAATCATTTTGACAGATTGTGGCTGTTTGTCTGATGGGGCAACCAGATCATCTTTCATTTCTGAAGGTCTACGCCAAGAGCAATTCCATCCTGACTATCTAGTGTTTTAGAACTTTCCCATTAACTGCTATTTAGGATTCAGGAGCATTGAAAGTCATCGGAAAAGATATCTTGTATTTCAGATATATGGCTTTTCCCTTCCCTTGTGTAGTAGCAACCTAATGCTTCTTAGATAAGGATAACTAACTCTTACATTAAATATGGAGCCTAATATAGCCAAATGTCATTTTCACATTTTTTTCATAAAATAAACTTTTAATCTTAGAATACTTAGATTTTTAGAAAATTTGTACAGATAATATGGAGAATTCCTGTGTATAATTATTTTTCCTGTATATAATTATTCCTTATTTTTTAATAGGCTTATATTTGCATAGTACATTTTTCAGAACCAATAAACTAATATTAACATAATAACAAAGAAAATGCCATGAATATTATGTTCACCAGTTTGATGAAAATATTTCTGATTGTATATGAAACCAGCACATTGTATCCCATTATTGCATTAATGTACACAGCTATAATTTAATTTAAAAAAAAGAAAAAATAGGAATAAAAAAATTATTAACAAAATTCCTATTTCATTCAGATGTCTTTAATTTCCTGGACTCCACCCAGGAGGCCACCCTGCATTAGTCATCATCTCTCTTTAGCTCCCTCTAGGCCATGACGGTTTCTCAGACTTCCTTTGCTCAGGTGCCCGTGGCAGCCTTAAGGAATACTGGTCAGGTCTTTTGTAGGCTGTCCTCACATGTATTTAACATTTTTCTGATTATTAGACTGAAGTTTTGTGTTTTCATGAGGGTGATCACTTATTTTAATGGAAACAGTGTTATGGTATGTCCTTTGCTGGAATCATTCCTTTCAATTATTCAATGTTGTCCATTGAATAGGCTAATTGCAAAATATGCAATTGAGCATGTTGTCATGAGGACACCATTGCCTCTGAGCAAACTAGCTTCCCCATCTGACAAAATTTTAAGCATAAAAAAGCCCCTTCCTTACAAATACACATAATTTGATCTGTTAAACCAATCAAACATGTAACATGAACGTGGATTTTGTGTTCATTTTATAAAGGATAACTAGAGGAGAGGAAAGTCTATATATAGAAGAAATATGAACAAGGTTATGTTTTCAAGACTTAGGTCCATCTGAAAATTTCAATTATCATACATTTAGTTAAAAGATGAAAGTTACCTTCATTTTGAGTAGAAATTTCATTTATAAAATGTAGAAAGCCATAATTGCTCAAAAGTACTTTTTTAAAGATAAATATACTGTTAAGAGTTGAATTGTTTCATGACAAAGAGATATGTTGAAGTCCTAAACCCAATATTTGGAAATAGCATCTTACTTGGAAAAAGGGTCTTCACAGAGGAAATCAAATTAAAGTGAGGCCATTAGGATGAGTTCTAATCCAAAATGTTCGGAGTCCTCATAAAAGGAAAGAAATTTGGGCAGAGACAGACGACACAGAGGTTAGATGTGGTCATGTGATAGTGCACAGGGGTAACTGATGTGCTGCACTCGCAAAGTGAGGAAGAATAATGCTGGACGACAGGAAGAGCTGAGCAAACAAGGAAGGATCCCCCCCACTCCCTGGAAGCGCCAGAGAGTGCGGGGACCCTGCCGACAGCTTGATGTTAGACTTCTAGCCTCCAGACTGTGAGAGAAGAGACCCTTGTTTGAAGCCTGATATGTGAGTATAGGGTACTTCGTTAGAGGGTATATGAGCAATTTCAGCTCTCTTGTTCTGGAATGACCACTAGAACTGTAGTTGTACAGAATACAAAAACACTCAGCAAGACTCTGCCACATGTTGACATCAACACAGCTGGGAGACGCTGATAGACCGTGAAATCTTACCGAGTTTGTACAGTGCTGCTGACCAAGTACATGGTGGCAAGTTCATGAACTTATCTGGCAGGGCTTCATATGATGACTGTTTTGATGCCCATTCCAGAAAAAGAGTTGCAAAATTGCTTCTAGGGGTGGGCAAGGCGCTAGCATTGGTGCATGGCTTCCCAAAGGGAGTACTTCAAAGTGACCATAGTGATAATCAGAAAAAAGGTATGTAGCACTTTACTAGGATGTGTTTGCAAACTTAATTGTGTGTATACGTGGTTGTGTGTACACAAACATACACATATACACAGCTTCTAACATTATGATCTCTCTATGCACTTACATAACTTCCAAGATATATTTTCTCTTCTAATTATGATTTAAAAAAACATAAAGAGACAAATGAAAATTCACAACTTAAAACAAATACCAAGTAGCCCTTTGATAGATAAGTAAACTGATAGCAGAAAAATAAAAATTAAGACTTTTTCATTGTTACAAGTGGATTTTTATTAATATGATCAGATATATTTATAATAAGCATGAAAAAATTTAAAAACACAGCACATATTTATCACACCATATTGAGTTCCAAAACCCTGTAAGTTTTCAATGCTGAAGCTCATTGTATATGGCAACAAAACATTAATAGATAAAGCAGATGTAAACACTGATGTATTGTTCAAAAAGACAGAGCCAGAAAATTATATAGAGGCAGTTATTTCAGTTTTGTAACACTATATGCTAAGGACTATTGAATTAACTGAAAATGAAAACAATACTCTCTATATTCAGAAAAATCCAGAATTTCACAGTGGTGGTGTAGTAATTACTGCTTCTAAGTACTATGTTCTACTCTATTTTTAATACCTAAGAAATATGTAAAATTCCACATATCAACTGAAAAAAATAAAAATATATCAGCACATCCCAGATTATAGAAGTATTTTATATAATATCTCTCACTATTTTTTATTAATTAGATCAACATAACTTAGCACTTACATTCAGCAGTCTCTCCACTCAAAGTTAAGAGGGGCATCATTTGAAAACAAAGAAACATATATAAGGAACAATAGTACCATGGTTGGACAAGATTCCACCTTCACAATTTTGTCACACAATCAAGAATGATTAGAACGTCCTCTGAAGGCTACACTGGCTTGGCTGGAAGAGGGTGCTGCTCAGAGATTTTAGACTTAATATTAATGATTTTATTTTCCTTCATAAGAGAAAAATGCCTTTGTGATTAGTAAACACACACACCCTACACATAAAGGAATGAGTTCAGTGTTCCTCAAAAAGAATAATCATCACAAAATAACTACTTTAGAAGGCTAATTCCAAGGCTAGCCATTGTCAATTAATAAACATTAAAATTAACATTACATTAAAAGTAACATTATAGGGCAGCACCTGTGGCTCAAAGGAGTAAGGCGTTGGCCCTAGGTGCTGGAGGTGGCAGGTTCAAACCCAGGCCTGGCCAGAAACACCAATAAATAAATAAATAAATAAATAAATAAATAAATAAATAATAAAATAAAGGTAACATTATAGCTTTATCAGGATGTAAACTATATTAGCTGATTGATTTTCAATGTTCCCTACTGAGTTACTATTTTTTAATAATATTCAAATGAGGAAATAGTAAAGGTTAAGTAAGTAATTCCCAGACTATAAATGAGGTGTAGAGTTTGCATTCAGGTCTCTATCACCTGCCATGAAATTAACACACTAGTAAAACAATAGCATATTCATCAAGTGCAAAATGAACATTTTTATCAAACATGGGAAGATCAGCAGGAAAATGAAGCCTTTAGAGTTGCCGTTATTGAACTGTTTCATTTCATTTCCCTTGCCATTATCATTGCCTCCATTTCCTAACCAGTTATTCTGTTACATCACGGATTCAGTTTCATTTTAGATATTTAATATTTCTTCCTTTAACTCTTTGTGATTTATAAATATGCTTACTTCCAAAAGGTGATACATTCACTTTTTATTTTCTTTTCTAAATTGAATTTCTTATGCTTGTTTGTTACATGTTGTTAGTGTTTTCTGTACAAGCAAATATTAAGGGAAATTTTATATTTGAAGATGACTTTGAGGATACTATTTCTTGTCTGGTTTTTTTGAAAGTATGTTTTCCAAATCAACAGAATTCCACAGTTCCAAGCAGCTCCTAAGCTGGCAACTTGGGGCGTATAAACTCTATAGCACTGGTGGAGATTGTGTCCCCAAGAAACAGTGGTGTCAGTCTCAGCTCCTCCGGAGGGTCCATATTTTTCATGTGGGGATGTTACAGCAGTCCCTTCTTCTTGCAATAATCCTTCCTATCCTGGGGTAGTTATATTGCCCTTCTTTACCCATTGTATTATTTTGGTTAATGGAGAACATTATCTTTCCTTAGATTCATTTAGGCAGAAGTTCATGCACACAGTTATTATTAAGCAAATATATATATATATGGAAAAATAATGTTCATGTTTCCACCTATTTTCTCATTTACTCTTCACAAATTTAATTCTATATAGATGAAAATATTGAAGTTTGGGGAAATTAAATTAATTCCAAGTAACACATTTTGGTCTCTATTTTTTTTTAATTTTTAATAAATGGCAACACTAGAATTCTATGCTTCCCTTCCATGCCTCGCTTGGTTTGGCTCAAGTTATAGTTAAATTATACACCAAGAATTACTTGATCATTGACTTATTTACTTGTGATTGAAATTTCATTATTACACATAGAATAATTATACTATAAGTCATCTGTCAATGATAGCATTCACATGGCAGGTATTTCTCTGAGGCAGTAAATTGACTAGCCTGAATCAGAGATTTTACTTACCTGCCTTATGACTGAGAAACTCAATCTATCAGCAAGAAGATAAACCAATAAAAATGTCCACCAGCATTTCCTCAGCCTGAAAACACTATATGATACTTTATATCCAGTTACTACTCTGCAGCTTTTTGAGAGTTGCTCCACAGTGATTTTCCAGATATAGAACAGGGTGAAAAAGTATGTGTATATACATTTACATATACACACACAGAATGTGCCAAATAATGTAAACACATTTTAAGAAAGGGAAAAAAAAGACATTAAAATTGTAATACTCAAAATATACCAATAACAAAAGATGAATACAAGTTACATAAAGCACCTTTTATAATTGCAGAAGTCATATGTAACTGCACTACTACAAATTTAATGCAGTTTATACATCTTTTTCTTTCTTAAAATGTATACATTTTTTGCACCCGCTGTATGTATGTATGTGGGTATATATATATATATGATATACATGATATATATATATATATATACACACACACACCTCATAGCCAGGGACTTTAACACTCCTCTTACAGAGCTAGACAGATCTTCCAAACAGAAACTAAATGAAGATACATGGGACTTAAACATGACCTTAGAACAACTGTGCTTAATAGACATACAGAACACTCTATCCCAAAGCTAAAGAATATACATTCTTTTTGTTGGCCCATGGAGTATTCTCCAAAATAGATCAAATCTTAGTACAAATCAAACCTCAGAAAAATCCAGAGAATTAAAATTACACCTTGTATCTTGTCAGACCTCAAGACAATAAAAGTGGAACTTAACTCCAACAAAAATTGTCATCCCCATCCAAAGGAATGAAAGTTGGGTCAAGGAAGAATTAAAAAAGGAAATCATTAACTTCCTTGAGCCTAACTACAAAGAAGATACAAGCTATGAAACTTATGAGGCACTTCAAAAGCAGTCCTAAGAGAGAAATTTTTCACATTAGACACCTACATCTGTAAAACAGAAAGAGAGCACATCAACAACCTAGTGAATCATCTCAAAGAAATGGAAAAGGAAGTTTGCTTCTTGAAAAGATAAATAAAGCTAATAAACCATTGGCCAGATTAACCAGAAATAGGAAAGTAAAATCTCTAATAACCTCTTTCAGAAACAAAAAGCAGTAAATAACAACTGATATCACAGACACACAAGAGATTTTTTTTCTAACTACTATCAAATTTCTATGCCCAGAAATTTGACAATGTGGAGGAAATGGACCAATACCTATAATCACACCATCATTCTAGACTTAACCTACAAGAATTAGATCTCTTGAACAGACAAATGTCAAGCACTGAGATTACAGAAACAAAAAAAAGCTTCCAATGAGATTATTGAAAATTTTACTTTTCTATTTCTGATTAATGTGACCAATGGTTTATCAATTTTATTTATCTTTTCAAGATATGAACTTTTTGTTTCTTTAATTTTCTGAATGATTCTTTTATTTCCAATTTCACTTATTTCTTATTTAATTTTGGTTATGTCTTTTCTTCTTCTAGGTTTAGGATTATATTGTTCTTCTTTGTCCAACGTCAACAGTAGCCATTGTATACCAGTAGCCGTGTTTCAAACTTGTATAACTCTACACAAGTAGCCTCGTAATAGCCAAGTTAAGAACCAAATTAATTTGTGAAAGGACACAATTCCCTTCACAGTAATTCATAGAAAATGAAATACTTAGGAATATATCTAACAAAAGAGGTGAAAGATCTTTTCAAAGAGAATTATGAAACTCTAAGGAAAGAGTTGCAGAAAATACTAGAGAATGTAGGAACATACCACATTCTCAGCTGGGAGGAAATAACACTGTGAAAATCTCTATTCTATCCATAGCAATCTACAGATTCAATGCAACCCCCATTAAAGTAGCAACATCATATTTTGAAGAACTGAAAAAATAGTACTTCATTTTGTATGGAACCCGAAAAAATGAACATAGCTAAGGTTATTCTCACTAATAAAAACAAAGCTAGAGGCATAACACAACCAGACTTTGGGCTACATTACAAGTCCACAGTAATAAAAACAGCATGGTATTGGCGTGAAAATAGAAACATAACATATGGAACAAAATAAAAAAAACAAGAGTTGAATCCAGTCTCTACTTGCCATCTGAGCTTTGATAAACCAAGCAAAAGCATACAGTAGAGGAAAGAATCCCTATTCAACAAATGGTGCTAGGAGAAAAGGATAACCACATGTAAAAGACTGAAAGTTGACCCATACTTTTCATCACTTAAAAAAAAGTGGCTCAAGGGTGGCCCCTGTCGCTCATCAGGTAGGGCACTGGCCCCATATACTGAAGGTGGCAGGTTCAAACCCGGCCTCTGCCGAACTGCAAAACAGAAAAATAGCTGGGCATTGTGGCAGACACCTGTAGTCCCAGCTACTCAGGAGGCTGAGGCAAGAGAATCACTTAAGCCCAGGAGTTGGAGGTTGCTGTGAGTTGTTTGATGCCACGGCACTCTACCGAGGGTGATAAATTGAGACTCTGTCTCTACAAAAAAAAAAAAGTGACTCATGATGGATAACAGATTTAAATCTAAGACACAAAATTATAAAGATCTTGGAAGAAAATGTGAGGAAAACTCTTGATGATGTTAGACTGGAAAAAGATTTTATGACAAAAGCGTCAGCTTCCATGGCAACAATGACAAAAATTAACAAATGGGACTTTAACAATGGGACTTAATCTGAAAAGCTTCTGCCCAGCTAAGGACACAACAAATAAAGCAAAAAGACAACCTTCAGAGTGGGAAAAGATATTTGCAGGGTATCAATCTGACAAAGAGTTGATAACTAGAATCTACAGAGATCTCAAATTAATCATCATAAAAAAGTAAACAATCCAATCTACCACTGGGCAAGAGATATGAACAGAATCTTCTCTGAAGATTGTCCCTGTTGATCATCCCTGAACATCAGAGAAATGCAAATCAAAACCACCTTGAGTTATCACCTATATCAAGTAAGAATAGTTGTAAAGAATGTTACTATATTATAGCATAGGAATACAGGGAAAGGGGAAAGGGAGGGGAGGGCGGAGTATGGGTGGAGGGAGGGCAATTGGTGGGATCACACCTACGGTGCATCTTAGCAGGGTACTGGGGAAACTTATTAAATGTAAAGTATCAATGTCTTTATATAGTGATCAAGAAAATGCCAGGAAGGCTATCTGTAACAGTACGATCAAAACATTTCTGAATATATATGAATCGTGCCCTATGCTTGCACCAATGTACAGAATTATGATTCAATAAAATTATAAAAAAAAAAAAGAATGTTATTATAAAGAAATGCCTGAGGCTTGGACAAAAGCTTGATAACTAAGATCTACAGAGAACTCAATCAACAGAGAACGAGCCAAAAATCCCATATATCAGTGGTCAAGAGACATGAATGGACCCTTCTCTAAAGAAGACAGACAAATGGCTAACAAACAAATGAAAAAAATGCTCGTTGTCCTAATCATCAGAGAAATGCAAATCAAAACCACCATGAGATATCACCTAACCCCAGTGAAAATGGCCCACATCACGAAGTCTCAAAGATGCAGATGCTGGCGTGGATGTGGAGAGAAGGAAACACTTTTACCCTGCTAGCAGGACTGCAAACTAATACAATTTTTTTGGAAGGAAATATGGAGAATCCTCAAAGAACTCAAATTAGACCTCCCATTTGATTCTGCAATCCCCTTACTAGGCATCTATCCAGAAGAAAAAAAATATCATTTCATCATAAGGACATTTGCAGTAGACTATTTATTGCAGCTCAATTTACAATTGCCAAAATGTGGGCAGCACCTGTGGCTCAGTGAATAGGGCGCCGGCCCCACATTCCAGAGGTGACGGGTTCAAACCCAACCCTGGCCAAAAACTGCAAAAAAAAAAAAATATATATATATATATATACACACACACTTGCCAAAATGTGGAAACAGCCTAAATGCCCACCAACCCAGGAATGGATTAACAAGCTGTGGTGTATGTATACCATGGAATACTATTCAGCCATTAAAAAGATGGAGCCCTTACATCTTTTGTATTAACCTGGATGGAGGAAGAATGGAGAAGAATAACTCCAATGTACTCAATTCTAATATGAAGGCAATAGATGATCTAATACATGGTGTGGGTAGGGGAATGAGGGATTGGGTAGAAGGAAGGAGAGAAGTGGACAGGGTTGTGGTGTGTGACACACCTCTTGGGGGCGGACACAATTATAAGAGGGACTTTACCCAACAAATGCAATCAGTGTAACCTAAATTCTTTGTGCCCTCAATGAATCTCAAACATAAAACAAAAGAAATATGTTTTTATCATTAAGTTTAGTGTTCACGAACATGACTAAAACAAAATTAATTAATGTTCTTGTGGCTAAAGTGTAAAAGAAAACAAGTTGGAAAGACTCCCAAGTCAGGATGAAGAAGGACATTACTTCACCAAAGATGTTACAGTATTACCCTAAAATACACGGCACTTCATGCTAAAACTCATTGGGTATCTAATTTGAGATATTAATGCAGAACCCTGAAAAAGAATAAAAATAGTTCAGTCATCCCTTTGTAGGCTTATTTTCCCCAATTAATATTTTTTAGGAAAAGTTATAAGGCTAAAAAGGTATTATAGAATGGTAGAAACCAATAGTATTGACCATAATTTTCTATTATTGTTTTTCTCTTATTGTTTCTGCTATTATTTTTTAGTTTCTTTTCCTTTATTTTTTATTCATTTGTTTATGTATTTATCTTTTTTTATAGATAGGTCTTTGTTGGCCCCAGGCTGGGAGCAGTGTTTTTTCACAGGCAATACTAGGATACACTACAGCCTCAAATTCAAGGACTTAAGTAGTCCTCTGCCTCAGTCTCCCCAGTAGCTGGGGCCACAGTGTTTCATAGTTTCTATTTCTGGTTAGAAAAGCAATCATGAAACCATAACATCCTGAAAAAAAATTGTTTTTCACTATTTCTGATCAAATTTGAACATTATCTCCAATGTCACTACTCATAATAATCTTAGTTGATGTAAAAGACTAGGCAATATCTTTTGTAGAAATTATTAATAGATTTGACTGAGACAAAAAAGAACACCATTGTTCACCAATATTCCCCAGGTACAAACAAGTTACTTCCTCATACATTGGAGCAAAGACTAAGATGAAAGCAGTAGGAAAATTTCCATATTATTGGACTATTTGGTGTTTTTTTTTTAGAATAATAAAAACTCAAATTGTTGTTTAAAAATTAGAAATTATAAAATTGGCCAAATAAATTATTTCCACAGAACTTATACACATAGAGAGTGACTAGTCATATTTTCTATAAACATTATGCAATTGAAGGAAAACAGCTTGTGTGAAAATAAATATCAGGTTACATTCTCCCACACTAATTATACTGAGAAGAGTGGGATCTGAAATATATAATTTTTGATTTTAGGTCACTTCTTCCGGGGATAGATGACTTTGTCTGATGTTACCTGGTGTCAGTGAATTGATAGTTTTCAAATATTGCATTTTAACAATCTCCAGGAGGTATAAACAAGGTCAGCAAGTCAATACAGTTTCCTTTTCCATTTTAAATCATTAGGAAGTAATTTATATGTCTGGTATATTTATTGCCAATTATTTCAAAATACTATGTGATGATACTAAGGAATTCAGAGTATATATTGGTGCTGGATGATTATTGTCAGAGAGCAAGAGGCAAAACCAATAGGTTCATTATCCTATTCATCCGTAGAATTAAGGAAAGTAGGAGGCCCAGCAGACTCAGAAAAGGAAATATGAGATGAACAGATTCTTGCTCCACAAGTGACCTTCGTTACGTACAAAGGATAAACTTTATAAAAATCTGTACTATTTCTTACGTGTTAAATGTTAGCACACTGACTTTCCCTCTCCAATTTGATCATCACCTTAACAACATTGCCTTTAACCTGGGTAATTTCTCTGGTGACTTTGCTTCCATTCAAAGCAGAAGACCTTGTTAGTTCACAGAGGTTGTTCAGTACAACAGTAGACAATTCAGTATACAGCATCAAAATAAATAAACTTCAGTAACATGTTTTATGAACAAAGTAATTAAAATATAAAATCCAGACTCTAATCCTATCATCTCAAGTTGAAGTGGATCATTACCAAATGAAACCAATTTCAACCTTACTTTTATCTAAACAGCAATTCACGTGAGTCACAAGGGGGGAAAGAAGCATATTTGAATTAACAAGAGAAATTACAACCCCAGTAAAAGAATATTAATCTCACCTAACCCCCTGCTGTAAAAAATGTTCTCCTACTAAAAGATGGAGAGGCCATTAAGAAAGCAAAGCACATTTTCAGGAAGCCACGGACTGAGCCAGAGAAGTACCTGTACTGCCCAGATATGCACAATAATGTTTCTTGAGCACAATAAATTTAAAAGAAAAATAAATAATGAAATATAGTCTATTAACTTTTTTTTAAGCAGGAGAAGAAAAAAATATGCTTGCAGGAGAAATGAAAAAGTTTTTTAGCATAGCAGCTGAGGTAAAATAAATCATCAGCCCGTCTTACACCACTAAGGTACCAAGGCCTCTCCTGTGACACCCAGGCACCAGTGGGAGGCAGGACACGTTCACAGTAAAGAGATCATGTACGAGCCCGGGTGCTGCACTGGGCTCTGGCCACAGACACAAGGAAGGCAGAGCAGACCAAGAGTGCAGATTGACCTGCTACAATCCATCCCTCCTGTTTGAAATAAAGAAGGCAACCTTGAGGGGAGGAGTATGGTAGACACTTTAATTTCATTTGAAATTCAAACTATAACTCTGACTTGGGAAATGGAGGACTGAGTCAGGATCTGACTGATGTGGTGAAAACTGAAATAGTATTTATTCTGCAGCTAAAGAAATGTACCTATCTTGCTTTCAGGTTTCTACAAGGAACCAGGAATATATTCTAGAAAATCATTCATTGAAAGAAGAATAATTTATAGCAGTCATGTCACTCATGGTGGCCTCAGCAGGACTGGTCTCTATGTGATATGTGGGATAATACATGTTTTGAACAGCGAGGAAAGTGGTTATTTAAATACACAGATTCTTTTCACATAAGTAACCACAGTTTGCTACCCAAGTTGATTTTTAATAGATAAACGAAAGAAAAATTAAACAACTCCAAGTGATTGTAATAATTTTATATTCTAAAAATGTATTTCAGAATTTAAAAATACATGCAAAAGATATGAATGTGACCAGAATAACAGGACAGACTCTGTGAGATAAAGGCAGGATACTTGTAGGAGACACTTGGCTATTTGTGGGACAGAATTTGCTGAATTGATCATTTATGTAATCGTCTTACATTCCAAAGTGTAAATACTGCCCTTTCTCAAAGATCAAGGGCATGCCCTTTATACCCAGCCTCGTATATATAATATTTAAGTTGAATAAATAGGTTTACATTATAGCAACTGCCCGGGGACTTTAGATAATTTCAAAACAAAATGATTGAGTATTTATTGGACAATCTCTATTTTTCCTCAAAGCCCACAATAAATAACTATGACCTTGGGAATCCTCAATAAATATTTATTAAAAGGATAAAGGGGAAAAATGACTTGTGTTGAATGCCGTGCTATAGCTCAGATCATAGAATATTTTGCATTCATGAAGGGTTTATAATAAGAATTCATCATCAAATCACATTATTAAGCACCCAGGTGTGCAAGGCAGTGTGTCGGGGACTGCGTAGAGCATAATGAAATCAGTTTGAAATCATTTCAGTGCTGTCCTGAAAAGAAAATTTATGATTTGAAGTAACTTTTGCAGAAATAAAATTCTTCTAGTCCACTAGGAATATTCCTTAAAGAAGTAACACATGTACTATTGAGAACATAAAAACTTGAGACCTTCAGCTAGATACTTAAAATATATATACCGCTAGATGTCCACCCAGGGAGAACTTGACTTTATAACAGAATACTCGCGACAAACACAAAGTCAATCATAGACTGTCTTTGGCAGATGCTGTGTTCATTTCCTTATTAAAGCTCAGTCAGAATGGGTGGCAAAGCTCGTATTTCATTCTACGTGCCCATGCTTCTTCCTCCTACCTGCTATCTCTAAATCTGGCAACTACAAAGTACTAATTATGTCTCAAAGTCAATAATTTTCAACACCAATTGTGGAAAGCAGTATATTCTAAGGTGGCCACAATACTATCACACGTTCTCTTCCCTCAATTTGATTTTGACCTTCATCCCATTGAGAAGTGGTGTCTCGATCCTTCGCTTTGAATTGGAGTGTTCTTAGAACTACAGTGTAACCAGAACCGAAGTGAGACTGTGTGACTTCTGAGGATAGCACGGCTTCTTCCTGGCTTTCTTGGGGGTGCTCACACTTGAAGCAAAACCATCAGGCTGGGAGGGAGTGTAAGCAGAGAACATAGATGTTCATAGGGAATGGCTCATGCAACAATTTGTTCATGCTATTGCCCGTTTGTTAGGCAGAAATCAATATGGTAACCATCAAGTTTATAGATACAGTGTGTGTATATAATTCCTCTTGTGTTGGGGTACAAGGTGTTGCTATTCATTAGCACAGGGACACAGGAGAAATGTTCACATAGGGCTTGGAAAGAGTGAGAAATGGATACGTGATTAGAATACAGGAAACGTTTTCTGAATTTCCATTAATGATTTTAAATCCAATGTTCTTTCTTTCCACTTTTTACTGGGAGTTGATTGCTATTTTCAGAATATTGTGTATCCAAGAATATTATACTGATGAAAAATTTTGATTTGATATAACATTCAATAGCTCTTATAGAGTAAGGGTAAAATGAACAGGTTTGAAATACGCCCGATACAAACTGGAGTTTTTGTTCTTCCCTAAAAGTTCTGTGAAAAGTTGCAAGCGAATAAATTTCACCAAATTTTATTTCATTTGTCTATAAAATGGACATAAAGATTAAACAAGTTGTGAGCCAGGGACTTAAGTCAAACGTATTAAATGGAAACCACAATTATTTGGGGGTTGATTGTCCAGGATTCTATATTATTTTACTAGTATATTGGTAATGTTGCTATTGGAATGTTACTTAGCTAACATATTAATGAAATAAACTTGAAACTTAAGACTAAACTAAGAAATGTGAATCTCGTATGTAAGAAAAGAGAAAGTACATAACATTTTAAGGTAAAAAAGGAGTCAACAATCCAAATTTCCAAATTTAATTTAATACTTGGGTCGACAGGGAAAGCCAGAGGTCTGTGCAATTGCTACGGACAATGATCTCTCTTTACCAATAGGGGAACCATTTCCACAGACTTCACTAAAATTCCAGATAGAATCCTTTAGACAATTCAAACGCCATCAATACTTAGTTGAAGAAATTTTATCTCCAGCAATTCCTTCATGAATAGAAATCAAAGATAGGAAAAATTTATATAAGCATAGAAGTAGAAGAAAAATGGCATCATTTGTCAACTGCACAACAGATTCCTAATGCATCAGTTACAAAGCACTTATATGTCTTAAAAAGACATTAATATTCAGAAGAGAATGTTACACAGTGACACTAAGAAAATGCAAAACAAAGGTTTAGTGTCTTATAAAATGGGCTTTTCCTTCTAAACCTGAAAGTTTTACTCTTGCTTTTAAAAAATGTTGGATCCATGGAGGATAACAGCCAACAGAATTTAATTAAAACAAAGAAGCAAACCAAATGCATGATCCCTGTAGCTACATTTAGTTTTTAGCCTACAGGTACTCTCATTTTTATTCCACTTTAGTTTGGCTTCTTAATTTCACTTGCTTTCTCATAGGAGAAATTGAACATCTCTTAAAATATTCCACCATCTCTACTATTATTCAGAATACTGGATTCTTTCCTACGCCTGGGCCTGCACAGCACACCCAGAGCCACATGGAGGCGCTACTCTGCGTGTTCATTAGTGCACGCTGCTGGCACTCCCCAGAGAAAAACAAGACAGAGTGTGCTGATTATTGCCGCTCCTTGGAGTCTCTCTTGCAGAATCTGCTGAATGTTACTTAACATCATGGATTGTTTTATGTGATTTCATGTGAGGGTGGTAAGGCTAAAGAGGATGTGAGCAACAGCAGACTTGAGGAGTATAATTGAAGGAAAGGGAGGGGGGAGGCTGCTATTTCCATGCATTACTTTGAAACAGCTACATTAGGACTTGCCTAGCTGCTGATAATAATGATACTTGACTGGAAAGGAAGAGTTATCATAGATTTCCTTTCTTAAAGATACCACACCAGGAAAAGAACAACAGAAACAAAAGAGCTGATTCATTTCATTGTTGTTGTTTACCGCTTTTTCTTCTATGTAATCTATGCTTATGGTTAAAATATTACAAATTGTGTATGATCCTCCCATACAAGAAATCTGTACTGATCCTCTTTGAAGCATGTATGCCGACAAAGCTAATCACACTTCACACTTTTATATCCCACTTTTTAAATATAATAATTTACACTCAACTTCTAGATACTGTCATTGTTTAATACGTTCTACCACATCATTTTTAATAGTTGCGTAATACTTATTTGAATGGAAAGTATGTATTTTTTTTAATGAGGTTGATTCACCAACGTTTTTACTGTTCCCTGGTGGTGCTGAAGCTGATTTAAGCCTCTGCAGTAATGCTTGAAAGAATTTCCAGTCCTGGGCTCTGAATACTTGGGTCAAGAATCCTAATCAGTCCATCAGAACACAGGTGTTGTCTCTGCCCATGTTCACCTGTTATGCCAGTACCATGGAAGATGCATTAATTTTCAGTATTCACAATTCTCCAAACTATTCTTGGACACAGTTTCACTCAACCCCCCATGATGCCTGCAGACAATTGACCTCTTTCTTTTGCCTACAATTGATCCGTCTCTCACTTCTCGTGTTGCTCAAGGATCACAAGCTATAGTTTTCCTACTATATAGCAGGTGACCTCAATGTTTTCTCTTTATTTTCCTGTGATTAGGAAGTTCTTCTGAGGGAGCTTTATTACAAGGAGTTTTTCTATACAACATCACCAAACAGTACAGAGTGATGTGATGGACTTTCCCTCCTCAAAGTGATGTGAAACTGGGGTTCTCCATCCTCTTTCTCTAGATATCAGCAGTGAGCGGCTGCTAGAGTCATGCTGAGGATATACAGTTCACCTAAACATCACTCATACTCTGCATTCTTCATACCCATGCCCTTTTCAAGATTATATTTATAACTTGAACAGCTTTGCCCTTCCCACAGTTAGATGCTGAGAATAGGTTCCATATCAAGACCAGCCCCTAAAATATGGTCAGACCCACTTTTGACCAATTATGTTTTGACCCAAGCATATTCCTTTTCCAATGGATTCTTTTTATGAGGTAACAAATAACTATAAGGCCAAACACACTCAAAATATTTTTTAATTTTAATTTTTAACTAAAATAATGGAGGGTGTCACCCAAGTCACCCATTAAGTCACCACACATGGAGAAAATGGAAAATTGTAGGTAAAAGTTAAAATAAAAAAATAAATGCCTTTATTTACAAAACATTCAATACAGAATTTTATAAAATATTCTCTGTTGATCATGTCTTTGAGAAATCTTATAATACACATCGTGATATGGTTCCTATAGTAAAGCTGATTAGCACACTCATCTTCTCCTATATGTGTCATTTTTGTGTGTCTGATGAGGATATTTAAGACCTATTCTCTCATTAAATTCCAGGTACACAGCACATCTATAGTCACCAAACTGCTCAATATAGCTCTAGAATTTATTCATCCTAGTAACTGAAATTTTATACCCTTTGTTATTGATCTCCCCAAATACCTCTTCCTCCAAAAGGGGTAACCAAAATAATATTCTCTGCTTCTATGAGAAAACCTTTTTAAGAGCCCATATTTGAGTAAGAGCATACAGAATGGTCCTGGCTTATTTCACTTAATACAGCATCCTCCAAGTTCATCCGTGTTGTCACAGATGGTATGATTATCCTATTTTTAAAATCTGAGTAATATTTTATTAAGATATAAATACATAAACACACACACACACACACATACACATCACCATTTCTCTTCCATGCTGCAATGAACCTGAGAGTACAGATGTCTCTTCCAGATACTGTTTTTATTTCCTTTAGATGTATGCCCAGAATGAGAGTGCTGGTGTTTATGATAGATCTATTTTTAATTATTTAAGGATTCTTCAATCCATTTCCCATAATTGCTGTACCAATTTACATTCCCATCAGCTATGGATGTTGTCTCCTTTTCCTCCACGTCTTCATCAACACATTGTCTTTAGTCTTTTCTACGGTAACCATTCTAACAAGTGTGAAATGAGATCTCCTCGAGGTTTTGATTTGTATGTAGTATTTCCCTGATGATTAGTGATTCTGATAATCTTTTCATATAGATATTGGTCATCCATATGGTCTTCACTGGAAAAAAAAAAGTCTGCTCTGATCTTTTGCCCCTTTTAGAATTGTTGAGTTATATAGTTCCTTATATACTTTTGATATTAACTCCTTACCAAATATATTATTTTAAATGTTTTCTCCCAATCCATTAAGTTGCTTTTTCATTTTGTTAATTATTTCTTTTGCTATACTGAAACATTTTTTTAGTTTGATGTAATGCTCTTTTGTTTATTTTTGTTTTTGTTGACTGTGCTTATTGGGTCATATCCAAAAACTCATCACCAACATGAATTCAAGGAACTGTTTCCTTATGGTTTCTTTGAGAGCTTTATAGTTTCAGGTCCATGGCTTTCAATACTTTTTGAGCTGATTTTTGTGTGTAGAGTAATATAATGGTTCAATTTCATTCTTCTACACATGAATGAATACATGGTTTTACCAACACAAGTTATTGATGAAACTATCATTTCCCATCACATATTCTTAAGAATCTGGTAGAAAATCATGTGGATTTATTTATCATCTCTCTATTTTGTTCCATTAGTCCATGTGTCTGTTTTTATGCCAGTATCACCATGTTTTGATGCTATGACTTTGTAATGTAGTTTGAAATTAGAGGTAAACACACTTAGTTTAAAATAGAGATTATGACAACCTGTGTGGTATAAACCTTAACAGCTTATTATGCATGTCAAATTCTCTCTCTCTCTGTTTCTCAATACAACTCAAGCATTTTTTAGTTTGCATATCTTTTCTTTCTATTCTCTGTGTTCTCAGGATATTACATAATACTAAACACATACCAATAATAAAAATATTAGATCTCTATAAAGACACCTATGAAACTTTAAGAAAATAAATAGTTGAAAATGTTAACAAATGGAAAAACATACCATGCTCATGATTGGGAAGAATCAATATTGTTAAAATGTCAATATTTATTTTAAATGAAGATCAGTGGCCATGTGATGAAACATATGCTATATGCTAATAAAGTTATATGTTCACATCATGAGATGACTCATATACATCCAGACACATGTGTACATTTTTTGTATTTTATAATATCACTATCAGGAACCAGGGAATGCCTAAATTCTGCTTAGGTCTATAATAAATCACAAAGCATAACTGCTAAGTGATGGTTTCACAATCAGAACCAAGCTGCTCTCTAATTGTACTTAACTCACAGCATTGTCAAAAGTATATGTAACCATTTAAACTGCTCTACTAACCAACTAAAATAGGCAATAGAACATCCCCAGGGACTCCATGAACAACACTGCATGGACAGTTTTCTTTACCCACGTCAGGAGAGGGTTGATGTCTGTGGTCCTCCCCAGACAATCTATGATTCTAAAAACCAAAATCTTCCCTCCAAGTGGAAGCCAGCAGAGTTACAAGAGAAGCTATAAGACAGGTGATTAATTCTTTTAAAAGCAATAAACCGACAAATCTAAGGGAAAACAATCCAATCTGTATTGCCTAATGGCCCACTGCTAAAACAGTAGTGATCTATTATATGGGAGTAGAAGTAAAAAATAATGAAACTAGTTTTAATTATGACAATATAATTTCTACAAGGTAATAAAGACCATCAGATAAAACAATTATTGAGGTGTAGTGCGTACATGTGTGCACACATGCCCAGAGTATCATTAATTTATATAATAATAGTAAAAATTATACATTTTTTGAGGACACTTCTGTTTTATTTTTTTCCTGTAATTTTGCAATGGATTTTTACAGTTTAGCTTCTGAGATTAAGGTTTGAAATCATGTTCCATACTACTGTAAATCTTTCTAGGCCACATAAGTCATAAAGTCATAAAAATATTAAATATTTTTGTGAAATATGCTAATAAGGACCAAAATTTCCCAGGTCTCTGTGTCTAATGAAGGGAGGAGCTTATTGGAGGGGGACGGTAGTAATACAAATTTGCCTCAAATCATTCATTCCTTGAAACTTAATTTTGGAACTCGTTTTCAGCTTAAAGTATTGCATTAAACAGAAAAATTGATGTCTTTTCTTTCTACAATATTAACAAATTTTCCCCACTGTGTCTTCTCATCTGAGAGAAAAATGAACATCACTTTTCTTAAAAATTTGATCCTTCCATGGTGCAGATTAGTTTTCCTAGGCCTCTCCTGTACAGCACAACATTTTCAACTAATTTGGCATTGAGATAAATTATGGGACTTCCGGCTCCTTCCTCACAACAAAATAGCAAAACCTTAAATAAGAAACTTCTTCTAAGACTCCAGTTCATATTATAGTGTCCATTGCTCCCAGCCTGCAAGGTGCCACCAATTTTTCTTCCCCAGACACACGGCTACATTCAATACACAGCATTTTCAAAATCTTTCACTTTATTATGTTAAATTTTTTCTCTAGTAACCACTTATGACCTACCTGAGCCATGAGCAATGGCTTGTCTTGAAAGAAAACAAAAATCAAAAGAAAGTAAAAATCCTGGAAAACAGGAGTTGTGTGTTAGCAAAGATAGCTTTAAATAGGGAAACTTACACACACCCACAAAAGAAAACAATTAACACATCAGAGAATTCTGCCAGCGTTTTGTAGTATTACAGAATTTCTCAGCTATAAAGACACATATTGAATGTTTAGAGCCCAGCCCCTTCCTCCCTGCCTCAGTTGTTTCCTTTTGTTTACAAGTCCCTGCCATCCTTCTTTGTGAATTGAATGCTAAACTATCTCTGGAGAGATGTTATATTGCTTGCAGAATGCTTCAGCAGATGGTGCTTCCTGTTGTAACAGAAGGCTGTGATTATACCTGAACTCTTCAAGAACTCTAACACCGAAAAACAAGATAAATGAAAGTCTTGAAAAGTTTTATCTCTTCCCTTAGCAGCCATCTAGATGCTTGAACACCCTCAAAGGGGGGGTACTGGCCCCTCTCCATCAGGACAGCAAATAGGAGAAACTCTCCCCCTCACCACACGCCACCTCCTCCAAACCCAAGAACAAAGTTAACCTTTCTTCTTTTTTTTTTTTAATGGCTTACACATCCCATCAGCAGAGTTTGTTTAAGAATTATTGGGAATATCGCTCATTCAGATGCCTCATCACTGTTCATCTGGATATTTGGACGCCCTACCATAAACAATGAAGGAAAGAGAATAGGTCTTCATCAGAAAGTATCTATAAAAACAAATTGAAACACTGGGCAGGCCACCTGGTGCCAGAAGTTCAGGGCTATAGAAAAATTTATCTCTACACACTTTAAGAGAAATTGTCCTTTTCAAAAGACTCTTGCACACATCCTTGGCAGCACTGCCATCATCTTTGAAGCTGAACAGCACTTCTCTGTGAGTCTCAAGCATTTGTCACTTTATCCTTGGAGCTCTTTTCTATTTTTCTTTTCCTGAATGTCTTTCATGCATTTCCTGCCATGATCTGTTTAGTTCACTGTTCAAAGGGGTAATTCCTCATTCCTTCTATTCTCTCTTAGAATACAACAGGAAAAAAAAAAGTCATCATGTGAGAGGAGAGAGGCAAAAGAGAGAAAAAGAAAGAAGAAAGAAAAAAAAACATACACATATGCATATAGTCACTACATGAATATAAATTTGAAAATAGACAAGTTCCTCTTCAGGGCAGCACCTTCACACATGGCATCCTGAAACTTCTCCACCTGTTTATGACCCCCCAACCCAGCCCTCCATTACCCGAGTGTTTAATCAATGAGCCCAAACTCCTGCCCTCATTTATTCTTCCCAAGGCTCCACCGTCTCATTATATACAACTATGCATGGAACAGATACAGGCAATTAGCAGCCAAAGTGATACCCAACCCTCAACCCTCTGATGAAATCATCAGCATGGAATTTCAGAGCCAGAGACTTTTCAAACAATCAACTAATTCACATCTTTTCATTTTTGAGCTAAAACTAAGCCCAAGGCTTTAATCGATCTTCCTGAAGCCATTGAGCCAAGAGAGCCCTAGAACTAGTCTAGTTATTAAACATATCATCAGCCCCGCTGCTCAATATGCACATTTTATAAGCACTTAGGTAAGGAAAACATTAAAAGCTTTAATTGGTGTCTGGATTTGATCTCAATTGGTTGTGTCGATGTATTTAGCTACAGTGTAGCACACAGGTGGTTAGAAAATCAACTGGCAGCAAGCGTTTGTTAAGTGCCCTGTGACCTGCCCGGCTCCATGGTCACTGTCACAGGCAGGCACTGGGGATACCAGGATAATTAATTTAGATACTGTCAAGTCCCCGCATGACTTACATCTCAGTAAGAGAAAAAGAAATAAACTAGAAAACAAGCAAGGTAATTTTGGATAATGGTAAGGGTTCCAAAGAAAGTAAAATTAGGAGAGTGGCCCGGATGGGGCACAGGTAGCATTAAGCTGGGGTATTTGGGGAGCGTCTATGAAGAGGTGACCTTGAGCAGACATGATGATGACAATATAGAGCCTCCCACACAAACATCTTGGAATGGAACCGGCCAAAGAGTCTCTCTGATCAGAATTAGGTTGTTCTTTTCTCTTTAAACTCTTGAGAAAATGTGTGTCTTGTTTAAGAGGAGCAAAATTAAATTACTCAGTCACTTGTCCACCAGAAAGATTGATTTCTGGATCAAACATGCAAATTACCCCACCCAAACTCTCAGTTCTTTCTCAACATGTAATATATATAAATAACCTTTTATGTATTTTTTTATATAGGTAACATTATATGTGTATGTGTGTGTGAATACACATATACATTAATTTCAACTTTTAGAACCATCTCTATAAGCATTGTTCAAGAGAAAGAAAATACAAGCTAAACACGAAAGCTAAAATTTCTCAGTAGCCACATTTAAAATTCAAGGGAATGGGGTAAAACTAATATTAATAATATATTCACTTAACCCAATATGTTAAGAGTATTAATATTTCAACCTATAGCAATATAAAAAATAACTAATGAGATATTTTACCTTTTTATAACTAAGTCTTCAAAAGCCAACATGGTTTTTATACTTATAATGCTGAAATCTCAGTTCCAAGAAGCTGTATTTCAAGGACTTAATGGCCACGGGTTAGAAACTACTGTGTTAGACAGCACAGGTCTATAGTTTGAATAGCAAAAGTGCCTAAAAGTTATAATGTTCTTAGATAATGAAACAAAAGCCAAAAAAATACAATGTCTGAGCACTTTTTTCTTTTTTCTTTTCTTTTTTTTTGCGTCTCCCAATTAGGCCCTGGCCTTATGCCACCTCATGTTTTAATACCATATTGAAAGTATTTAGAAATTAAACTTTTATTATTTCATGATACAGAAATTTTGCCTCCTCCTTATCACTTTTATCATCCCAATAAAGCAAAAGGTTTTATATTTTTACTATTATGCATTTTAAATCTTCTCTCCCCTAAAAATATGTAGGCCCAGAGTGCATGTGTTGTCAAGCAGATTCTGTGCCATGAGAGCCAGAGCCAATAAAACGCAAGCTTATTAAGAACAAAAGGCAACATGGCAGATGGCAGCATCTAGGTTCATCCAACTTGGAAAGTGAAGACCAAAAGGAATGTCTTATGGGGCAGATTGGAAAAATGTCTCCAAACTACACAGCTGACTTCCTTCTGTTCCCCAGTTCACCTGTGCCATGGACTGAATGTGTGATCTGGGGGTTGCACGTTTGTGAGGAAGAGCTAACGTTAAACCATCTGCATTCATCCAAACTGCAGAATTCTAGAATGAGACACTGTTAAATATCTATGTTGTGGAGAGGGAGTAGGGGAGTCAAAGAACAAGCCAAAGGGAAAGAGAATGAGCAGGAGAGAAAGAGGAGGAGGGGGAAGGAGTAAAGAGCAGGGGAGAGGACAGAAAACTAAGAAATGTAGAAGGAGTTATGAATTAGGAAGCAGATACCACTCTAACTTAATCTAGGAAAAATCTCTTGTGGTGTTGTCACCAGGCAAGTTGGAGGCCCTCCCTATGCCTTGGATATTCAGAGCCACCTGATCTGTCACTCCTCCAACTTTGACATCCTTAAGGAGAAAGAGTGAGAGTCTAAAAGGATAGCCCACCTGGACCCTGGACCCCTCTCCCCTCTACACCAAACTATACATACAAGGTTCCTAGAATTCCTGCCAAAAGGGCTTTCACTGGCCTATGTAGCTTATGAGGACTTCTTTCTTTGTCTATACTTTTAATGACACACTGGGCCACCTAAGGGGTATCTGCATAGTAGTTGTTTGGAGTTGGGGAATGTCAGGGAGCTTAACAATTGCAGCTGAGGCATTTGCCAACATGCATATAGAAGTCCCTCAAGGTTTGGGAGGGAGTCAAGAGTGGGAAGAGAAGAAAGGGTAAGTGTAGGACCTTCTTGCATCTTCTTGTTATAGGTCCTGCAAATGGTAGGGCATGGTGGCATTCCCATGGTAGGGAAGTCAGTTCAATGATAACAGCTATTCTACCTTCCAGGATGGGCAAAAACAGGCCACATTAGGTCTTCTGCTAACATTCTTCTTTACAACAGAATCATTCTGTCATTCATGGCACCTTGTAATTAGTGGTTGGCTAATGAATTGGGATTATTAGCTTTAAGTTCAATACACCATAGGAAGAGTGGGCACCAGCCTCCTTACTTCTACAGTCATCATTAGTGCTCCGTTTGTGTAGAAAGGATGAGCCAAGCCAGAAAAGCCAGAAAGCATTTCTGGCTTGAGAAGCTGAAATCAAAATCGAAGAGCTACCTGAAATCCACACGAGGCCAATCACAGAAGTCAACGTCCTGCAAGGCTCCTTTCAGAATGGAGCTGGAGGGAAGCAAAAGTCACAAGTTTGTGAAGCTAATCTAGAGATACCACTTAAGAGATTCAAAAAAGAGAAAGAGAGTTACCTGAATCAGACTGAGAAGGCTTAAAGACCACTTTTACTTAGTGAATTCCTTGGCTTTGGGATACAAAGGTAATCAGAAAAAGCAGCAGCCTTGGTAATTTAAGCATATGGAATCCTGAGATATAGATCCATTTTAGGTTTCTTTTTTCCCCACACATTTTTGCAAAAAATGATTCTAGCAATTGCTTTCTTGATGGAGACATGAATTATGCTTCCTGAATAGTGATGAGTACATTTAAAAGGGTCCAGGGCTGAATGCATGAATACTCAAGACAGTCGGCTTCTTCCTAACTTATAATTCCAGCCTTCCTGACCATTAAAATCAAATGAGTAAGCTTGTAAGAATAGACTTTCATAAAACATAGTTAAAACTTAAGCCCACTTTGAGTTAGGCCGGGTACATCACAGAGTTGTATCAGGAAACTAAAGATCAAGGCAAAAGGGAACTCCAGAAATATCTCAAGTTAACTAAGTCAAATCATTGGTTAATTGTTTTTGAAATAGGTTTGTTAATGTCTATAAAATAGGAGTTAATTTCATGGGCAAAATACTTACTATGAAACAACTAAAATATCATTCTAATACATTTTCACTCAGTTACTTATTTTTTTCTCCTTTAAATTTCATATGAATTAAAGAAAAACAGAGATCAAAGAGAGTGAGAGAGATCTGTTTTAATGCCAACTTGAGCTTTTTAAACCAGTTGACTTTCAGTCCAGATCATCCTTATCTACAAAAGAAGATGAGTTTACCATGATAGGTAGCCTAAGAAAGAAGAAAAAAATTGAACATCACTTATTTGTCTCTTTCATATTCTGTTGGTGTACATTTTTGTATGTGTGGAATATATCTCTATAATCACTTTTTTTGTTTCCTGGATTTCTTCTTAAAGTTTCTGAGAAGGCAGGGATGCATCACTGTAATCTAAGATCCTTACAAATTCTATGTCTCATCTTCATGCTAATGTAAAGGTTGTTTACATTAATTGCTAAGGGTCCCCACAATTTAACTGGACCAAGTTCCATCTATATGAACGACAGATAACTAAATGTGGACAAATGGGTATTACTGTATGTGTTCAATGACTGACTCTTGTCAGAAAGGAAAGAAAGGTACTTGATTTAGAGAACAGGGACAGAATTAAGTAGGCATTACACACTCCATGGAGTTTATTTGGTTTCATTATACATATCTACAGTTAGTCACCCAGGGAGAAAGGAATAAAAGAGGAGTGTGAGTTAGGTGTTTAAATTTGCTCAAGTATTACAGTAATGAGTTCCACAATTTACCAAAAAAAAAAAAAAGTACAGGAAAGCCCTGCTCTAATAGCACAGCAAGCCCCATTAGTCACTGTAGGGAAAGCAAAGTGCTTTAATTCTTTCCAAACTATCAAGAAGACAGGGAGGAATGGAGTGGTTGAAAGTGCCTTTGTCAAGGACATGACCGTTAACTGACCTAGTAATAAAGGCAGTGCTGGGATGGGGACCGTCAAGAAAGAATCTTTTCTTTATACATCATGTCACCACCAACAAACCCCTGCACACACAAACACACAACACACACACACATACACACACACATTGGGACAGAGTTCAATAAGTCTTCACCTAACGTCCCGGATAGGTGTCAGGAAACTAGGACTTTTAAGTGAGGTGACTACAGTGGTTCCTCAAATAAAGTTGTTTTGTCCAGTGTTATTCAGTTATAATGTTGATTAGAAAAAAAATTGTTTTGGGCAGCACCTGTGGCTCAAAGGAGTAGGGCACTGGCCCCATATACTGGAGGTAGAGGGTTCAAACCTGGTCCTGGCCAAAAAAAAAAAAAAAAACTGCAAGAAAAAAATTGGATTTTGTTATATACTATTTTGATTAAAGTTGTATTCGTTTCCTATGGTTGTTATAACAAATGACCACATACTTAAAAAAAACACACATTTGTTCTTTCAGAATTCAAAAGCCAGAAGTTTGTAGTGAGTCTTACCAGGGCTAGAATCAAGTTGTCTCCAGGGCTGCCCTCCTCCCACCGCCTCCAGGGCAGCATCTATTCCCAGCCTCTTGCAACCTGTAGACACTGCCTGTTTTCCTTGGTTTATGGCTACATCACTTCATTCTCTGCCTCCAGCGTTCCATCAGCTCCTCCTCTGATCCTCTCATTTGTGTGTGTGAGTGTGTGCATGTGTGTGTGTTTATGTAAGTCTCCCACTGCCTCTGTCTAACAATTGTGATTGCAATTGGGATCCACTTGGATAATTTGAGATAATTGCCCACCTTAAGATCCTTAACTGAATCAAAATGTGAAGACACTTTATTTCCCATATTAGGTTTGCTTCACAGGATTCAGATAGTAGAATGTAGATATCTTTGGGGGAGGGGAGCATTTATCAGCATACACAGACTCCTTTGGAATGATTGAAAATATTTCGTGTCTTTGAGGTCAGTTTCTATCAATCATCACCAAAGTATTAAAGATAACTGGAGAATTTCCTTATCACTGAACCACAGTAATTTTATCAAAAGGATGACATAGGGGAGAGTGCTCATCCTATGCTACCCTGGCTTGGCCCAGTCTGGCACTTACCTCCTACCTATAGGAATGTCTCAAGTATTTCAAGGGCTTCAAACAAGCACAAGTATTCCTTATCTTAAAACCAACAAACAAACATCTCTTGCAGTTGCCCCTTCATCTGCCATCATTTTCAGGGTCTGCATTTTGCCATCATCTACTCACTCCCAACTCTCTCAGCAAGTCTTCCCTTTGTCCACATCCCTCTGCTGAAATGGTTCTCTCCAGTTCACAACACTTCTCCCCTTCATGTTTGCACATTTCTGGTCCCTCCTTATTTCTGAATGCTGCTCTGCCCCTTCCCCAAACTCCTCCCCAGCTTGTCTATGCAAGATTGCGGATTGAGATCTCACACTGCTCTTGGGATACTCTTCTTCCACTGAGCTTTTAATGCCTTAGCTTTTAATTTATATCTCCAATTGCTGCCCCTGAAGTCCTGAACCAGTGGTCCTCTAATAAAGACACACAAGTATTAACCGAAAAGCCCATTAGAATACGGATTCCTGGGTCTCCCTCTGAGTTTCTGGCTCAGTAAATCTGCACAAAAAGTCCAAAAAGTTCCATTGTACACGCTGTAAGTGATTCTGATGTCTATTATCTGTAAGACAGAGGTTGAGAAACCCAGGTTTTGAACGATATAACCAACTGCCTCATAAACCCATTGAGATATGTCACCACCACTAAAAATTAATCTTGCATAAATGTAAACACAGCCTTGTCAAGTTTTGACTTTTCTTTTTCCATTAATGGAATTATGGAACTATTCCAAGTAGCCACAAGAACACCGTGGACTTTCCCTCTCACTCCACTGTGTCCAGATTCCATATCTAGAATACCCCACTGAACTCTCTCTAGGCCACCTCTTGAGAACCCCCAAAATGATAGAATTCTGAAGGATATCCAAGGTAATGTAGCTCTTAACCAACTATGAGAACATTGAAGTCCAGAGAGGTTATATCAGAAAAGCACCTGAAGATACCCCTGGTGGCTGGGGAGAGGGAACCAGTGAAAGAAACAAAAAAAAGATACTACAGTTCAATGGTTCTGAGTAAACAGGGACTAGGGAGCCACACAGCTTGCATTTAAATCCCCACATCTGCCACCATAAGGCTGTATGACCTTAGAAAAGTAACCTCTCCGTGCCACCATTGCAAAATGGAGGTACTAGTAGTTACTATTTCAAGACAATGGGGTTAATGGGTCTCTATATGGAAACTGCATAGAACAGCACATAGGTAATACTACTTAAGTATTAGCTATAATCGTTAGCTACAATTATTTTTATTCTAAAAGCTACCAGCAGTGTCCTCTAAGTTCAAGTTTGACTTCTGTCTCTAACACCCATCTCCTAACTCCATAGGTTTAAGTCACATCATTTGAGTCAGAAAAAGTTTGCAGACTCCCAGGAATCACAAATTTATAGAAATGAAAACTACACAAGCCACAGGTGTCCAAAAATTGAGGGGTATTTCCACCATTTGTCTGAAAATAAAGGTTATCTATGATACATCCTAGATGGCTAGCACACAGCTATTATTATAAAATATTTATTGAGCACTACAAACTCCCATAGTCATTGCATAAAATACAGAATAACAGTCCTTCCAGGCCCTAATTGATTATGGGCTATATATTTTTAAGGGGAGATGCTACTGAATTACTTAACACAGGATGAGAGATTCTAGGCTTTCAGACAGAGACAGTTGTATAGTTTTAAGGGATAGCAATGATTTATGGTGTGTTTGGGGGTCCTGTCTGTGTTTCTTCTCCAGCAGTGCCACTTCTGAATTTTCCTTAGCCTTTGTACTCTGTACTTTCCTCAGCATGTGTGGGGATGATCTTCACATTGACCCAAGTGCATCTTCCAGTGATCAGATGATTACCTAAAGATCTCTGCTACTTGACATCAGGTACCAAAGTATGAGATGACATTGTATGTTACAAACAGCAGACCACAGCCATGGGGCTCATAAACATTTCTATTACATTAGCATGAGATAGGTTGGAGAAAAACAAAGCTTGCAAGGAAAAGAAAATGAAATAAAGTATTTGAAAAGCTATGTCCTCGTTAGAATTTTAAAGTTGAACATTTTTTTACACGTTGTATCACCAGTGTCTGTCAGGATAACTCCCTTTCTTTGTTCTGAAAAAGAGAAATGCCCTTAGGATGAAATTTTGTGTGAATAATATAAGATCAGGATGAAACATTCAAAGCTTATTTTTTTTTAAATAAAATCTTCTATCTGTTCTGAACACATATGCAAAGAAAGCTTCTTTTAGCTCTTCTGAAAAAACAGCAATTCCTAAAATCAGACAAAAATTCCTATTTGTACAACCTAGTCATTCAATAATGTGCGCATATGTGTGTTTCATAATCTTAAAAATAGCTTATCCTAAAACGGAATAAATGAGAGGCGAAATACTGAATATGAAACAGTGTCAGCAAATTAAAATATTCTCACCTTTCTTCTCTTCCATTTTTATTCTTTCATTCAGTAGAAGTTCACACAGTGACACCTAGTGCAGCTGGCATAGCTATGACAGCCTGAGAGAGTGAGTGAGATCAGCTGCCTGGAAAATTCCAGTTTTAATTTCAGCTAAAATAAGCTAATTCAGTAAAACCCAAAGGCTTCCATTTTGTCTCAGACCCCAATGTGCATGCACATCCTAATTATCATTTGAATCTATTTAAAAATGTATCATGCTTATGGACCATAATTCCAACTCAGTTCATTTCCTAACACTTAGAAATGCTGGTTCATTAATATCCATAATGAAGTAGAACTGCAATTAAGGGACTCAATGTAGTATCACCCCCTACCCCCTTTTTGGGAGACTTCCAAGACAGGATTGGCAGCTTTTAAACTGGAGGCTGCCATTGTCCCTAAACTTCTCTCAGATGCGTCCACCTCTAAAATGCCACCTGAAAAGCTTCCTCTGAGTTCCTTGACAAGAAGCCTCCAGAGACTTGTAGAAATTGCATGTCACCTTCCACAAAGCATCCTTCCAAAGATGTTCATGTCTAGTGATCTCCAACTCAGATGATTGTCTATCACAAACTAATTTGGAAATTCCTTCGGCTAGATTAGATGCTCTTCAGGAGTCAAGAGCACGGCTTCCTGTGTTTCCCAGTAGCCACAGGCAAGTACGGCACGTGCTCAGCAAAGTGTTCTTGAAGGAATCTTCTTTTCCTATTCTGCTAAGAGCTGCCTCTTTAATGTTTAATGTCTACCTTTCCTATACTTCCTTGTCACCCCTGGCATCGTTTTCTGCAAGTCCTGGCTAGAGACTAGATAGCAGCTAGAAAAGAATCAAGCGGTGAAGGTGAAGGAGTAACCACTTCAAAGAAATTGCTTCTCTACCTGTCTGATGAACTTGTGCAGTTAGGCAGCGATGCCACTGAAGGCTGCAATCCTCTGCCCCTACAGGCGCCAGACAAGGCAGTGTTCCCAACGCCTGCTTAGATCTTTAGTAGAGAATAGGGATTGGCTGAAGAAGGTTTGTTTTAAAAACCTCATTCTTACTCAGATTAAATTTCAGCCTGTAGGCTAAGTTGCTCCCAAAGGTATTAATGAACTCAAATGCCCTGTCATCTAATAGTCTGACATCTTAAGAATCTATTCAAAGCAAATAAACAAAAAAAACTCTGCAAAAATATAACAACTCATTGTGGCATGATTCATAATAGCAAAATTAGAGTTTACAACCTAAATGTCTGATATAAAGGAATGATTAATTTCTTTCATGTGGCAGACTCTATATCCTATTGTGCTGTCCCAAATCATCTGGGCCCCCTGAGTTGACCAGGCATTGCTGTAGAGTTTCTAGCTGGCTGACAGCTCCTCACCATAGGAATCCACAAATCTCTCTTCCTCTTTGCCTGAGGGCTCCCTCTGGCACCACAGAATGGCAAGGAAATCAACACCCCCAGGGATCATTTCAACATGATGGGACAGCAGGCCCTGTGTGTTGCCCATGGCCTCCCAGCAGGACTGCACCCCAGTGGGGGGGTCTGTATCCATGGTAACCCGCTCACCAGTGTACTCCCTTCCCTGCCTCACTTTCCCCATTTACCAATTGTGATTGATGGGTTTGCCTCCAAATCAACTACCTGCACCAACTCCTTGTCCCAGGTGTGATGCTGGAGAGCCCAAAATAATTGCCTTACAATTAGACTATATGCACAAATTACTATGAAGTAATTAAACTGAATGTCTGACAGGCTACTGCTGGTTCCAGGGCTGGAGCTGACAACTGTGCCTGCAGCTGAACACCAAAGGTACAACGTGTCCTGTTATGAGGGAGCCACACAGCAGCCGTGGGTGGCGGCCGACACAGCCTCATTTTATTTCTCCAGAGACGGCAAAAACAGCCCTGCTCCTCCAGCCCGTCCCCTTCCCATGGCCCTGTGAAGACAACCCGGAGGATGGCAGGCTCCGCGTCTGTGCCCTCCTCCCTCCTGAGGGGACTTCTCCCCAAAGCCTGGAGAGGAGGCTCCAGAGCCAAATTATAAGGTCGTGAGCCATCGTAAGGCAGGGAGCAGGGACTCACGCTGCCCTGCGGGAAGCTTGGCCAGCACAGCAGCCACAGCACCGAGAGAACACTGGGGACGCTTGGCATGTATCCTCTGACACCGAGGTGCGGGCGGACACTGAGCACCTTTGGCGGGGGGGAGGTTGCTGAGGGCGACGCCTGTAGTCGCTCTGCAGTAAGGCCCTGGCCCACAGCGCCTCCCTGCGGGGGAAGCGAGGGCCGGGGCGCAAGGCCTCCTCATTCACTCCCCAGAGGCCCTGGAAAAGCAGGAAAGACACCGTGTGATTCCCAGGCCTCCTGCCTGCAGGGCATCCAGCTTCGGAATTGGGAAACAGGAGGGTGACTTCACAGGCTTACACACCTGTGCAGAAGTTAAACATGGCCACCCTGGCTTCTGGGGAGAGAAGGACGATGACCAGGGCCCCAGGAAACCATGCGTAGGGCGTATCAGGCTACCCACCGCCACACACGCCCACGCCAGATGGACTCAGAAGGTACCAGAACGAGGTGGGGACCATCTCCTCACTGCGTAACCTGGGGCCATCACCTCCTGCCCCCAACACAGGAGGTGACAAGCTGAGAAGGGGGACCGGGGTGACAGTGCCAGATCTGCACTCACAGCTCCCTGGCACCAGGCTGACAGAGCTAGTCTGTCAGAAAGTGAAAAGGGCTCTGAAGCTCGAAGTAATCAAAACAAACAGGACTCACTGGGCATTGAGGAACCAGAAACCACAACGGCTGCAGAAAGAGAAAAACGAGAGGAAAATGGGGGAATCTGACCAGGCTGTGAGTGAGCGCCAACACCCCAAATGGAAAAAAGTGTAAGTGGAAAGCAATAACTGGGAAACTAAAACTGTCTCACACTTACGCCCCTCCCAAACTAAGACTCTTTTGTAAACCAGTTATATTTATGAAGAATTTTCACTATGGCAAAATACGCATACTTAGCAAAACATAAAATATTAAGTGAAAGAGAATACATCACATTAATAGATACGCAGGAAAGGGAAGAAATTTATACAGTTAAACAAGTTATCTCCAAGTGGTAGAATTACTGGTGACTTTTTTTCTCTATACTTCTCAGTTGTCTATAAATTTAGGGCAAGTATGCATAAAAATTAAAGCAAGATGCTACACTAGAAAAAGACAAAAAAAATGACAAGAAATGTTCTAATTTTCAAAATATAAACTTCCATCCTTCCTCATCACTTCACTTGCTGTCCCACACAGGACTAACTGACAACCCCGTGCCAATCCCCCTGAAGAATGTTCTTGTCCTCTGCTCATATTCTTGAATAGGAGAAAAATAAAATTCTCACAGAGACTGCCATTCTATTACTCAGTGATATGAAACACAAAAAAAACAATAAATTAATTGGGAAAGAGGATCAAAGGAAAATTCTTTAACCTTATATTGCATTTAATTAATCATGTTTTGTTAATAATACAGACAGTCCGATGAGGGAGAAAAGAATTAGCAGGTCATCTGGGGAAAGGCTCCTTTGAACAATATATTTCAAACCACTGTGTTCCAAAGACAAATTCTCTTTGCTCTTTGGAGAAAACCTGGGGACCTTGAATCCCTCAATCCTAGACGCAGCAAAGGCAGAGCGGCACTCCGGTCACTGTGGGCACAGCTCTGCAGCCAGGCCAGCCTGGATTCTCGGTCAATCTCAGCCACTTCCTGGCTGTGCAACCTCAGGTAAATTGTTTAACTTCTTTGTGTCTCAGTTCCCCCATCTATACGATGGAACTAATAATGGTATCTACTCAGATTTATCTTGAGGTTCAAATGAGTCAACCCATTCTTGGAAGAATATCTGCAGTTACTGCTACAAATGACCTTCATGGAGAATAAATGAATGAAGGATTCCTAATAAATACAAGACAGTTTCCATGCAGTTAAAAATGAAAATAATAAACATTTCAGGTTCTTCAATATTGAACATTTTTTGGCAAGTTAAATGACTTTAGAAAGGAGAAAGTTCAGGAGTTATGGGTGTAGGTCCACACAGTGTTTACTGTCACAGTTCTACAAGTGAGGGAGTCATCCCCCCATTCAACCTCACTTTCCTCACATCAAGAGAGTGAAGGGAATATAGTCACTTGCCCCACCAATTTCATAAGGTTGTCAACAGCAGCAAATGAGAAAATGTATGTGAAAATGTTTCAAACAAGTATAAAGCTCTATAGAATGCAAGTAGTTTTAAATGAGCCAGTAATGAAAATGTGAGGATAAAACTAAAACTTGTCTTCCTCAGAAAGAAGGTTAAAATCTAAATTATGTCTGGTTTTCATCACCCCATAAGCTCTCCGAGGCTATTATTGCCATTGATAACTCCAAGATGAATATATTGTCTATACGCACACATATATGCTTGAACATGTATGTACCCAGTATGTATATGCATGTACACAGTGGGCATATACACGTGCATGTCTCTATATACTCTCAGTATACCGGATCCTTTGATGCTCTGCTCAGTATGGTAGCCACTAGCCACGGGAGGCCGTCAAAGATTTGAAATATAGCCAGTCCATGCTGCGATATGTGTAAAACAGACTAGATTTTAAAGACAGTATGAAAGGAAGAATGTAAAATACCTCATCAAAAAGTTTTATATAGGCGACACTGATTTTCATGTTGACTGCGTGATGTATTGATTACATTGGATTTATGAGTTAAATCATGATATGATTACAATTAATTGATGCATTTCTCTTTACTTATTATTAATTTGATATATTTTTAATACAGCTAGTAGAAAATGTTAGATGACATAGATGGCCCACATTATAGATGTACCGGACAGTGCTGCCTTAGGCAATAATAGATCCATTTTTAAGAAGGACTTGGAAACCCATTCTCACTAATTGAAGTACCTGAAGGCAGGTGAGATGGGAAAAAGTAGGTTCTGTGCACACTTACATTTTTATATATCTTCCCATTGTTATAGGTCGTCTCACCCCGCATTAAACCTACCAAGCTAAATAAAAATTCTTCCAGTCCAAAAAGAAACATTAAATTATATGACCATTTTAGACAAAGAGTTGCTGGGGAAAGAAGGACAACTGAAATAATGGGGGTGTGTTTGTGGTTTGAGTTGACTTGCAGCGAACTGAAATAAGACAACAAGAAGCCCCCAGACGAGTCCAATGTTTGCCTCAACTATTGCGAAGCCTGTTTGAACAAACACAGGAGATTATTTGAACCTGACATTCATGGGTTATAAACATCACAAGCCCCTGTGACCCTGTTCATAGACAGTGTGGTCTACGAGATGTCCACTTCCTATAACACAACAAGGAAAACTGTGTTGTGTGTTTAGAGCTGAAAGAGCGCTGTGGAGACAGAGCTGCCAGAGAGGCCTTCTCTTACCTAATAACTCTGTGTCTGCATCAACATTTCTGGGATTTCTGAACCACAAGGAAGCAGAACATAAAAATAACTTGGCTTTAGCCAGCAAAGTTTCTGCAGCCAAATAGCCATCAGTTTCTCAATTTTGTGCCAGGCCACCTGAGTGCAAGGCCTGGACAATAAATAAGCTGCAGAGGCCTTGGCTGTTGGCAGTGGGATGTGTTTGATGCCATTGATGAAAAAAAGAAAAAATGCTTCATTACAATTGAATCCATTTTATGGTATTTAATGTTCTGTGGGTTTCCATGAAAGCAGCAGGGGGACCTAGAATTAGTAATGAATGTTAATATTCATTTAACATTTAAGTGAGAAAGAAATGCCACTTTTTATACCAGCATAGACCTATTTTAGGCAGAAAAAAAAGATACAATACACACAGAGCATTACAAATATAAATTCAGTATATCTGAATTTCAGTGTGTTTTAATGTTCCTTCTCAATAGCCAATTGTTAGAAATGTATCAAGGCATCATCCTTCTTTCTCATAATGAAAGAGGCAATAACATCTGAATAGAATTTAATTATACCACCAAGCATTTGGAATTCACACAAAAATAAGTGTCTATTGAGAGGGATCTGGTCCTCGAAACACTGAAAATAAAAGTTTTAAGAATATCTTTTGAAGAAAATCCAAATGAAGTTCCTTTTAATGTTCTTCTACTTAAACTCCTAGGTTTACATGAAAATCTATAAACACATGAGACTATTAAAAAGGAAGAAGGCTATGGGAAATTTATTTGAATTAGATTTTTACTGACAAGCTATTCAACAAATTGAGCCAGCCAAGTTGCCAGTTTGCTTCAATTTTTTTTTTTTCAGAGTTTGTCTGCTAAGGCTGTTGGCAGGAATGATAAATAGATTCCCTCATAGAGGCTGTCCAAAAGCTCTGTACTGAGAAGGAGGTCATGTCTGAGCTCAGGCTCAGCAGGAAGGAGTGCTGCCATTGACTAGTGATGTCTGCCTGGGAGGGAGAGTAGCTTCTTTGTACCCTGCCTTTGCTATTCCTATGGTGGAAGGTATAGCTGTGGAAACACCTTTCCTATCATTCTGCTCAGCTGCCAGTTCATTAAAAAGAGATCATTTCACAAGTTACTGATTGCAGTCAGACTGCTGTACTTAGAATAGCACAGGAGACATTATTTCCTAAGCTCGCTTCTCTCTGCTCCTCCAACCCTCTCTTCCTCACATTTGGTACTTATGCTTTCTCTTTATTATCCCACTTCTAAAGATACATCAACCCCTTCCTCCTACCTCCAACACAAAATATTCTTTCTCCAGCATGTGAAAATTTCTCTGCTATGTTTAAACTATGGAATGATAGAAATTCTGCAAAAGCAAAGATCTGCACAAAAACAAAATGTCTCATTTATCATCAAAGGGAATGCTATATGTTCTCTCCTCAAATTATTCAGAACTAATTTTTTTGGACTTAATTAATGCGAACCTTGCCCTTTAGCTCACTGCCATCTGACATAAGTCACCTCCCAGGCAGGAAGGTCACCATGCTGAGTATCACAAAGGCCCCCTGGGGACAGGCTGGATCCAGGCTTCCCCTCCTGGATGTCATTCACCTCTCCTGCACCAACACCAGACAGCATCAGCTCTCATTGTCAATGCCAGACAGTCAAGTATCATCAATTAGAGATGGCAAAAGCTCAACAACTTCTGAGCTTGGCTTCACATGAGAAGTATCCAGATCCTTGTGCCCATCTGGCAAAAAATTATTAAATCCATACAAAGGAAAGCACACCTTTTTCAACTGAAATGTTATCTATTAATGTATCAATTATCACCAATTCCACAGGGTTCAAACTACTGAGTTTGAACAAAGTTGCACCAGAGTTTGCATTGGTATTGCTTTTTGCTTAACTAGGACTTGAACTATGGTCAAAATCTGAGACATGCAAACATAAACCAAGATAACCAAATATCTCAGAAACATCTCAAACTGGGTCAATGTCCTTATGAAAGGAAATGTAATTCCAGCTCACATATTTCTCCTCTTTTATTGAGTGTGGGCATCCATTTATTGAAGACCTATATCAAGTTCTGTCATGGAAGTCCAGTGAAACCCATACTCTGGTGGAAAAAATACACACTTGTAATGAGGGCCATCAGGTTTATAAGTAACATATTAGAGATACTCTAGCTGGACTGGAGGAGTCTGCGAAGACACTGGGAGGCGACTACATCTTGGATGTGTAAGAAAGACAAACTGAAGTCCAAGTGTTGGTGGAGCAAGGAAGGGTGGTGATGACAGGATCAGTTCCTAGGTAGTCCTGGTTCCAAAAAAGTTTGGTATGTGTATAAAAATTATCCATTCACAGCATCTCTGGCACATTACTCTTATTCTGATTCATTATAACTCTGCCTTTTTCAACATTAACAAGGCCCAACAACTATAGTGAATAAATAGCAATGTCAAAATACCATCAGGGAAGATTCGTCTTGCTCAGTTTCTAATTGGGGAGGAAAAACATCTTAAAACTTCATAGGCTTTTCTACTTAGTCTGGCTACAAATGTCATATTAATTTACTGGATAAGAATCTGGTCTCTACAGATAGTATAAAATAGATCTAAAGGCCATTTTCAGAAACAAAAAATTGCAAGGTATGAGGTCCAATCCTGCAATGACCTTCCCAGTGGGGGCTGCCATTGGAGATGGTCCAAGTTGGCATTTGATTCTCATAGCATGTGAAGCCCCCTTTCTTGTTAATTTAACTGTAAGTCAGGGCTCACTCTGCATTAGGACAGCATTAAGGGATTGTCTTCTCTGGCTGAGAAAGACCATTGGAGGTTGAGTAAAATAAACCAAGAGTGCTCTCTTCAGAGAAGTCACATCATGTTGAATTACACATGTCACCCTCATCTGTGAGTTGCTGACTTCTCCCATCTGATCTGGATCTGCAGCCAGAAGACCCTACCCTTTCAGAATCCACAGAGGGCATTCAGCTGCTGCAATCCAGGAAAAAACATCAGATACTTCTTGTACATCTCATTATCAAAGCAAAAGCTAAACAGTAACTGCTCACTTCAATGAATTGCATTGTCATGAATTTTTAAAAACACAAACACACAAAGGAGAGAACAAATCCTATGTGCATAATGGCACACAGAACCTCATCCTGACTCAACGTCGTAGACTTATTTGCCCTCAAGTTAGGATACCTTTAAAAGTTCCAGCCATTATGCTGAGACAATAAGCATAAACCAGGACTATCTATGGCAAACCCAGATGTGTGTTACCCTAAATATTAGTCACTTTTTGTCTGTTTCCCAAAGCACTCTACACTGACCCCATTCTACACTTGTCATATTCTGGATAGTTGCTAAATGTGCAACCAAGTCCTAGCTATTAGAGGTCAATGTCAAGTCTGATTCTTCATGATTTTCTCTCAGTACTATTAGAGGTCAATGTCAAGTCTGATTCTTCATGCTTTTCTCTCAGTACCATACGGTAACTGTGGTAACTGTCTTAGACCACAGTGTGCTACATGAAGGATCCAACCACCCTATTGGCCAACACTTGTGTCTGCAAATTCCATGTCCCTCATGGTGGGGCTGAGCAGAGAATGCACCCCTCCTCTCCCTACTGACTTGACAAAGGGATTCTCTGAGGGAAGCTTTTGCCTGAGGAAAGTCTCCCATAGTCTGGAGTCTGCAAGGCCCCATCCCACAATCAATCCGTCACACGATCTGTGGCTTTCAGCTGGTCCTGCCCATCCTCTGTGCAAACTTCCCCCATCCTCCCAATCTGTGAGGGGTTGGGGGGATCACACATGCACACACATGTCTTTTCTCCTTCGTTTTGCTGCCACTGCTCTATGTTAAAACAAAAGGATTCCTTCCATCCCCCACCCCACCCCCATCCCTGGCACCCACCATTTGACCTGCAGGCAAATGAAGCCATTCAAATATTTGTTCATTCTGTCATCTGTTCCCATCCGACCTTGCAATTCCTGTCATGCCCCGCATGTCAGTTTAAAGCATAACGTCATTAATACCTCCGGTGCACTAATGGATGCTTCACACATGAGCGCATTAATGAAATGTGTTATTGTTTTCCCTCACAGGACATTAACAATCTACCTCATGCTGCCTCCTGAAGCCCCACGGAGCTGCTGAAAACCACTAGCTATCAAATGAACCCTCAGTTCCGCCTCAGTAACTTTAAGTTCAAGTTTATCACTGAAGCTTCACTCATGTGAGAAGAAGATACAAGCCTCTGAGGGCTTTGGGGCCCAGCTTCAATTACCATAAAGAGTAACAGGAGGTAAGAGCTGCAGAGAGGGGGAGGGGAGGGAGCGTGGCATTGAAAGAAAACCCTGTCAAGATGAAATAGGAAAGATCTGGGTGTCACCGGGATGATTTGTTTCTTGTTTCCCCCTTTTGTCTATGGGCTGATGGTTTGAATAATGAAGACAGTATTGGTTTTCTACTTGAATACGCCGGCACAGGAGGTCTGCTTTTCTGATGGCACAGCTGACATATTAAGAGGGATTAAAGTTTCTGTACATAGGCAATGTTTAAATTAGCTTCCTTAAACCCCAAAGAAATCTTTCCAGCTGATTTGCAAAATGAACCCCAGCACGGCCTTGCAGCCACCCTGCACAGGTTTGCTAAACAGAGCTGGCGGAGCTCTGTTTGGCCAGCTGTTTTGCAAAATCAGAAAAAAAGGAAAGGTAATTCCCTTTCAACATTGCCTCAGCCAGTATTTCTTCTGTAATTAAAATTGAAAGCTTTCCCCAACAGGTTCTCAGAGGCGCTCCCTAAGAAACAGATTTCTCTTTTCCTGTGTAATTAAGCACAAATTGTAAGGTGCTCAGCTTTACAGCAGAGGAGCAATGAATGGTCAAAGGTGTTCCAGCCAAGGCTAGGGGAAGCTTTTGTGTTTGGTTAGCTGTTAGGAAATGCTAATTGCTTTTTCTCTTGCCATTAGGCACTAATCCCTGCTGTGAAGGGAATTTTTCCCAGGTTGAGGCCAGAAAGGTGAAAAGAGATGCACAACATAAATGCCACAAACAAAATCACCTGTCCCAGTGAGCTGTAGCATGGCCAGGAAGATGATTGTTTGTCCAGAGTTTGTGCCAACAACGAACCCTATAATTCCTTTTATTCATGTCCTGGGGAGCAGGCTTAAAAGTAGGTACTAAATTTGTCTCTGAATGTTTCAGTGTTTCAAGTCACTAAGCCTATACACTAAACATAAGCTTCCAATCACAATTAAGCATCTAATCAAAAACTCCTGGCTTAGGAACAAAAGTCAGGGCTTAACGGCACTGCTGGCTGCAAGGAGACCTCTGCTGCCTGCCTGTGGGAGCCAGGTACCTGCAGCCCCACATCCACTCCTGTAAATAAAATAGCAACTTTTCCAATCTACCTCTCACTCGCTCTTCCCGAACAACTCAGTGAGGCTGCTCCTGAAAAGGCAATGTTACACTTAACACAATCCCCTAAACAGTTCTGCCTTGGCAAGTCTCATCTCAGAAATGCCCTTTAGAAAGAAACAGGTGGCTGGAACTGTAATGTGAAATGACCATTTATATTCCATTTTATTTCAGCCTAAGGCAGCAGTTCTCAACTTGTGGGTCGCAACCCCTTTGTAACAATGAAAATACATTGCGGCATTAGGAAGGTTGAGAGCCATTGGCCCGAGGAGAGAATGCTTAGGGTGCCTCTGTGATGCCTGGCTCCCTCTTGTCCACAGCTTGTGTAATCATCACCTTCCCTTTAGTGTGGGCAGGACCTATGACTTCTTTCTAAATGATCAAGTATGGCAAAGGTGAAAGGGTTTTGCAGATGGGACTATAGTCCCAAATTGGTTGATTCTGAGTTCTGAAAACAGTTTATCGTGGAGGGCCCTGGCTTAGCAGGTGGGAGCCCTTAAAAGGAAGACGGACCCATGGTGGTGCCTGTGGCTCAAAGGAGTAGGGCGCCGGCCCATATACTGGAGGTGTGGGTTCAAACCTGGCCCTGGACACAAACTGCAAAAAAAAAAAAAAAAGAGGATGGACCCTGTACTGGTAGGTCAGAGAGGCCCCATGCAGATGGAGGCAGCAGTCGGGTGAGGACGCCCACATGGAGAGAGGCTACAATCGACCTGAAGGACTGTGGTGCCATCAAGCTGACACCAGCAAAAAGCTCGGACCTCAGTCATGCAACAACAAAGAAATGAATCTGCCACCCATCAGAAGAAGTTTGGAAGTGGGCTCTTCCCCAGCTTAGCATCCAGATGAAAATGTGGTCGGGCTAGGCAGCACCTGTGGCTCAAGGAGTAGGGCGCTGGCCCCATATATTAGAGGTGGTGGGTTTAAACCCAGCCCCTGCCAAAAACTGCAAGAAAAAAAATGTGGTCTGGCCAATGTGTATTTTGGAGCCTAGCAAGACCCAGAGCAGAGGACCCTGTTAACACATGGCTGGACTGGAACCCAGGAGACAATGACAACAACCTGTGTTGGTTTAAGCAAGTAAATCTGCAGTAATTTGTTATGCAGTAATAACTACGACAATCCCTAAGCATTAGGATCCTCCATTTAAAAATTAGCAGTAATTCAGGTATGTTGCAACCAGGAACCTCATCAGTAATATCTTTAAGTCATCAGCCAATGACTCTCCCTGTGGTCCATGGGACACATTTTTCCAGAGAACTGGTTAAGATTTTCTGTCAATCATTTTTCATTTCTTCTCAACTTCTCAACTTTGCCTTTTATGTCAGAAAGATCTTAAGGTGAGCATAAAACTGCATTAAAGTATGAGCTCTATACTTGGCATAAACATACAGTAGAACCTCCATAATTGACCACCTACCTATACTGACCACCTCCTTTTTAAGGAGGTGACCCAATCTTTTTAATTTTGTTGTTGTTGCAGTTTGGCCGGGGCCAGGTTCGAACCCGCCACCCTTGGTATATGGGGCCGGCACTCTACTCGCTGAGCAACAGGCGCCACCCACGCTGACCCAACTTTTATGGACTGTCCATCCTACATACAACACGTACATATCAGTACAGTAGGCCTAGTTCCTTACATTGACCAGTTCGTTAGAGTCCCTTGGGTGGTCAATGTACAGAGGTTTTACTCTATTAAAAAAGTATATATTTTCAATTAAGCTTTCTAAATGTGGCTTAAAAATGCATACAAAAATAAAAATCATATTTCATTTTCATTTATCCTAAGCTTCAGTCCTAGGCACTCTTCAATTCATAAGCTTCCAGAAAACTTTCAAAGTTCTTAACAGATGGTTAGCAGTTCACATCTTTTCAGAAATCAGTGGCCAAATACCAACAGGGTATTTTGGTTTTTGTTTCTCCCCCACTGAATTTGACGATAGTCAATTTTGTAATCCCCAGTGCACGTTTGACTTCTATAATTATAGGAGATGCTCAGTGTGACTTGTATTCATCTTTTGTTTTTGGTACATATTGAATTAGAATTTTAATACATTTTTTTCCTGTCTTAAGATGAGTATACATTAGAATTTTAATACATTTTTTCCTGTCTTAAGATGAGTATACATTACTTTGGCACCATCTGTATACACATTTCATGACTTTTGGAGCAGCCTGGTCTCGATTCTCTCACCTTCATGTTTCAGCTGGGAGCCTGATCTCTCACTGGTGGTTACTCTCTGCTTTCCCGACCGCATCCACTCTTCATCCTTCTCTGCTACCTGCATGGATGAGGAGCAGGAGAACACTGGAGAGGAGACTCGGAGAGGAGGGGAGAGAGGTCAGGGCATTAGTCCTCTTGGCGCTCTCCTTGCAAGACAGCCTTGAAGCAGGTTTGCCATGTCCCCGCCTGGAAGACTGCTATGTTTCCCAAGGAGGCAACTCTATCTACCCTCCTTCAGGATCTCAGATATTGATTGCTGTCCTTTTCCCTTTGGACACGGAGGTTATGTCAGTCTGGCTGCCGCTTCCCCTGGATTCCTGCACAATCACTTGTGTAAGGGTTACACCCACCTTTGTAAGTAGTTTCGAATGGCATCTGTTTCCTATTAGGACCCTAATTCCCCTACCCCATTCAATAGACAATAAATGACACACAGTTCTTATAATAGAGTTGAGGAGATTATTCCATTCTCTACAGATGTATAAATACTTCTGATACCACAGTTGCATCCCGTGTGAATTCTAAACATAATATATGCAGGTGGAAAAGCAAAGACAGAGTGGAAATGGGGTTATCAGCTGGCTACTGGTCCACAGCCAGGCCCCCTGAGCTAATAGACACAACTTAGTCAGGACTGTGCACAGTCTTCTTTCTGAAAGACCCAAATTATGAAGAGTAGTTCAGTTCTTCTAACTTTCCCCAAATCCAAAGCTAGACTTGGTGCTGTGTCACAGTCAGAACACATCAAACATCACACCATCTTTACCTGAGCAGGTAATTGAAGGGTAGAACGCTGCTATTCTGCTATATACCTATCCCAAGAAAGGAAGAGAATGCTGTTATTCTGCTGTATACCTGTGCCATCTAGCGTGAAGGCTGTCACATAGAAGGCACATATCAAATGTGTTTGAATTAATAAACATTTGCTTGAACAAATGAGTGCCAGTGGATCTAGTGTTTTCTGTAGTAGCGGCTCAACACAGAGGGACTTCTCACCTTCTAGTCACCATCTGGCTTCCAAAAGCAGCACCGAATCCAAATATGACCTTGGTACCACAGAAAAGGAATCTTTCTCATCTGAATTGCTCCCATCTGCCTGGCTACAACCAACAGAAGGTCCTGAAGCTGAGACACACCTTCATTTGTTAAGGGAGGGGGGAGCAGATGGTAAATTAAGGTACTAATGCTCATTAATTCCTAATGGAGGCTTCCTCCTGGATGTAATTAGAACAAAAAAGAAGGAAGAGGCAAAGGAGGAGTGTTTGTGAAATCAAGTAGGCAGCTGGAAGAGGTTTATGAGGAGTATAAACCCTCAGGGAGCTTTCCATTGGGGGGACGATAACATCAGGACTTCATAATTACATCATTCTCCCCATCAGCAAACACTTCTACATACATGACTGGAGTGAAGTCTCAGAAAATGATTGTGAAACATGGAGGAGAGTTTCTATTTTCCCACTGACATAGTCACTGCGTGACTGTGAATGGAGAGCGGCCTTCAGATCAACTGTAAATACCAAGTTCCTGTCCACCTAGCTCAGCCATCACGCACCACGCAATTCTTCCTGCTGTTCTCATCGCCAACCACTTAAAGGTCTTCCAGTTGCTTTCTATGCCCAATTGGCAAGTGGGACGGAGAGGTTGTGAGCCTTGGGCTTTTATTTCCTTATATCCCCATGGAAAAACAGCGTGCTCTGGAAAGAAGGGAATTATTCCCATAAGGCCTGGTTAATGTGATTCCATTTCTTTCCACTGTTCCCAACACAAAATAAATATATTCACCTGTATAGTTTCATAGAAATTGAGAATTAAGTACTGTACTTTGATCTTCTAAGAAGTATGCAGCGTAAATCTGGGATATCAGCATTAAATATGGAGACTTCATTATTAAAGGCTTGCTAGTAAGCCTGGGTATTCATATGCAATGTCAGTCTGTCCCAAAGGAAGTAAATTACTTGAAAAATGACTTTTGCATTAAAGTTTACCTGCCCTTTAAAGACACCTTCTGCCTTTTTCAAAGGCACATTGCTGACCTAGTTCAGAAGTGAGTGGAAAAAGAGCGAAGGAGGATGTTCTGTTTAACCAGTATCGATGCTTGTAGCTATCTAGTTCTCAATCTTTCCCCCCCCAAGGAAGCATTCAGCCCACATTTTTATTGGACTGATGCCCAGATGTGCTCCATTAATTCATGCAACTGCCTCTGTTGGAATGCTCCAGGCATTATCATCCATGAATCCATAGAGCACAAACACATTTCTAGAAATATTGTCATTTGCATTATATATGATTCTAAAGTGTCTTCATGAATTATATATTCAAAGTGGATGAATTTTGCTATTTTAGTCATCTTAATTTCACCAGATGTATCATATTTTACTTTTATAACTAAGTTAGTTTTAATGAACTAAGTCTTTTGATTTCATCAACATCATTGCAGGGCATTTTTAATGATGTGTGATCTTTAAGTCTGTATTGGGTGTCCTTCTGATCTGTATGTTTTATTGGTTCAAGTTTGTCTGCCTGAGATGTCTTAGGGCTGTGAAGGAGGATTCTGGTCTGTGGATTATTTCTGGTATTGTTCTATTAGGTAGCCAAACAAAAGCTACTTCTAAATTTAGCATGAAACCTGTTCATTTTTAGATGTTTTGACCCAGGAATATAGGGTAGTTAATTATTTAATTAGTCCTCTTATCCCCCCTAAAAACCCCACTATTACTTTAACATGGTAATAAGAAAATTCTTTCTCAAATTACCATTTGATTTCAAGCTAATTATAAAGTGAGCACAGTTTCCTACCCACAGCTCCCAGGAAATCGTTAGAGAACATGCTTGTTTCAGAAGATGAGTTTGAATGAATGAAGCATTATTCATGGAAAAGAAAGAAGTACTTTGATCTACTACATTATTTTTGAAAAGAAACAAAACCATAATATACATATCATGAAGATGGTCTGGGACTCGGAAAATCAGTATTATCTGTGAAACCTTAAGCAAGACTGTAAACAGAAAGCAACAATGTTATTTAGCTATTTACTTATTGCCCCATACAGGAACTGATTTCCTGCTTTGTGGGAGGGAAAGATGTCTATGAGTAAACATCACCAGGGTCATTATCAGCTACACATACGGGTGGCAGCGAAATAGTATAGAAGCAACATGAATCTGCAATACAAAAACTTGTCTTAAGGCATGAGGCTGGGTAGAAGAAGAACCTACGTCTGTAGCATGGCAAAGCTCACCAAGTCACAAGATAAGGAAGCCTTTTGCAACCAGATGTGGAGTTTTCCATTAGGCTTCTGGAACTTTTAAACTTCAGAATGTATTTGGTCTTTCTCTTCAAGATCCCACTGACACAATCTTGGACATAGGAGAGTGAAGCCTACTCTCAGAGATTTTCAAAGAAAAGGAATTTCAGGTTTTTGGGTTAACCATGTTGCTTCTGTTTAATTTATTTTGCAGGGCCACATTGATCATGATGAAAATTCTGCCCAAGTCCACCTGCTCTTTTTCTTAGAAGCAGTGCATTCATTCACTCAATAAGTATGTATCGAGTGCCTCTAGTATTCCTACTGCTGTAGGAGCTACAATTCAACAGAGAACAAAACAATCAAAATTCTTCCTCTCCTGGTCTTTATTATTCTAGCAATAAACTGTTCAATTCTCAGTAACATCCTTATTTCTTGTAAAAAAAAAAAAAAAAAAAGTGGGTCAACTTCTGTGATCAAAGCTAAGTTTGTTGGAATTTAATTCCTCTCACACACACACACAAAAAAATTCAGCTACATGAAAACTAACATTAGGTTTCTTCTTACAAGTTGACAGCATTTTTGGCCAGCCCTTTTCTGCTATTTTTCATTCCCATGTTCTTTGGAGATATATCCTAAAATGAAGGATGTTTTTCTCCATCCTGGGAGGAAACTCCGTTGAACAACTTATGTATCTTTGGAGGGGCACACATGGAATGTGAAGGATGAAGGGGAATAGCCAGGCATCCTGCCCAATCAACCCTGAGGCTGAGGCAGGAATGGACTTTTTAACCTCTGCTGCTCCCACCATGTGCTTTGGCTTCATAGTCATCAGACGATTTCATCCTCACAGCAGCTCAGATGAGTAAACTAGGCCTGAAAAAGCTTAAGTGGCTTGTCTATACTAAGAATTCTCGCAATCTAGGTGGGATTCACACTTGGGTCCTTCTGCTTCCAGTTGTCACCCTTTCATGAAAAGCATATGATCCTGTTTATCTCATGAAACTATAGAAATGAACTATTAAATTTAGACCCTCATTATTTCATATCCTGCAGAATGACATGATACAAGATGAAGAAGATACAGGTTTCAATATCCCTTGTGCATGTCTGGTTCCTCCTCTGAGTCTCACCTGTTGTAGTAAAAGCATCGTCTTTTCGCCTCAAATACATACTTCCTGTAAGAGAAAGACCTTCCCATTCATGCCTGTATTGAGTAAGATTTAAAAGAAAGAAGCAGTCAGTGTAGATGTCTAGTGAAGCTCCAGGTGCTTCCACTTCAGAAGACAAAGATCAGACAGGAAGGAATTTAACTTCAGCTTGTCACAGCTCTGAGAATAAAGAAAGAATCAGGCCTTATCAGGACATCTAGTTCTAGTTAGCCATTCAGAATGCAACTAGGTAAAACTAGCTAGGAGTAATCTGAGCTAGAGGGTAAAAGACAATGATTACCATCAAGATATGATTGTTACTGCACATGTTTTTTTTCATGGGAGTGATTTTTTTCCCCTCCATTTTCTTATTAAACCTAGAATTTTATGGTTTATTGATGTGTTTGATAAAAGAACAAGTTAATTTAACATTATTTCAATAATGAGACATACTCTTTGTAAAAAAATGTAAATCCCTAAAGTCTTTCAGTTCCCCTTCTCCTATCCCTACAAAGTTGCCTCTGTATAGTACCAAGCCCCAGAAATATGGCTTTGTTCCACAGAATAAAACCAAACACAAATCACCTAGTGGCAGCAATTTAAGTGAGGACCCAGACCACAGGACAAAAATGACATTTAATCCCCAAACTCTAAGACTTTGTGCTCTAACCTACTCATTTTATACTTTGCATATAATCCCTGTGTGATATTAGTTGTCTTCTGGGATAACCTTAATAAAGACATCCGAACATTTTCCATGTGCAAAGTTTTGTACAAGATGTTTAGGGACAAGAAGGTAAACAGATGTCCAGGCTCTCATCTCTGTAATCTATCACAGAAGAAAGAAATAGAGACAAATAAGCTTAACCTAAAGTAGTAAATTCTGGGATAGAGAGAAAAATAGCATGTTTTGAAGAGTAATTCTAATTTGATATGATTAACTTTTATACTTTCTGCTTTATTATAAACTTTTGGAAGCCAGAAATTTGCATATTCAAGAATCTGCATGAAATAAGTGTTTGAATTAGGAGTCTTCTTTTAGTAAGGGTCAGAAATCCAACTTTAGGTAAAAAATTGTGGGCTTGTGTAAGAATGTACTGATATCAGCTTCAGACCAATTGTATCACGTTTTCTAAGGAGGACATAAGAATTTCTTTCTCCACCCCTTAGTTCTGTTTTTCTTTGTATTGACTTCATTCTCCAAAGACTTTCTTTTAGTGAGATTATAGTTAGATAACCCTAAGAGATATGAACTTAGTTAGTAATACTGTCAGAAAGAGAGCTTCTCTTCTCAACAATCTCGGCAGATGGCCATAGAACTCATTCTTAGTGGCCTATTTTAGGTTGTGCATTGATCAGCATGAGAGTCAATGGGCTGGGCCAGAGGACACCTGGGCAGTCTAAGTAGTGTGCTCACCACTAGAGTAGATGGGGACTCAAAGGACACGACTGAGAACCCTCCCTTCTGGGAAGGGAGATTCCCCAGAGGGACACCAAAGTGTAGTTACTACGGGAAAGGGAAATGCTTTCCAGGCAAGACACACGCCTACCACAAAAAGTGCCCAGCAAATGTTAGTTAATTAATGTATTGATTTGTAAGCCTGCAGTAAGTGAGATGATAACAAATATAACGTGTGCAGAAAAATAAAGCCAAGAATAATTGTGAAATGAAGCTGCAGAGGTGGGTAGTATCCTACAAGACCTTTCAGTAATAATTCAACAAAAAGGAGCTGTTCTTAATTATTGGCAATATTTGAGCTGAATTAACTGAGTCTGTGATCAGTAAACAATCCTGAGGGCTTGCTCCAGTAAGCATCTCGTACTTTGGTAGGAAAATGGTATCATAGGCATCAGGAAGTGAATACAGTTAACTATGATTATAAGAAAACAAGAAAAAAAGGGTAAATTAGATGAAAATTTGGAAAATCAGTGCTTGAAGCATGACACTGAACAATTATAGAAACTAGACAAATAGTACATATTTAGCAGAATATTTGGTATTACATTTTTTAAAAATCCCTAACAAGTCACAAGGAAGGGTTACTTCTTATTTGAACCATAGAATAATCTGAATTGGCAAGAATATACATATTCTTCAAAAGAAAAAAAAAACTAGTCCTGTGAAAACAATGATTAAGAAAACACCTAATACATTATATATGAAAACATTGTATTTTCAAGGTAGAGGAACCTTTAAAAACATGCCATGTGTTTTTCTTAAATGACTCTATTTATAATATCATATTAATTTAAACAATCCTTAATCAACTCTTAACATTAAAAGTTTTGAGTAGTTCTTACTTCACCAAACCAGAGGATGAGTGTAAGTTTCAAGACTTAAGCGCAGCTACAAGGCTCCAGGAAAAGCTGCACCGACACCACCACAGACAATTGTACCCACATGTCTATCCTGTCTCTTCCAGTTGAGGCTACTTGCCCACCTTGCAAAACTCTACTTCACTTGTAAATGAACCTCTATTAGCTCCTGATGATACTATTAAATAAGTTAGCCATTCCCAAATAATTCTGAATATGTTATCTCTAAAAGGCTAGGAACTTGCTAATTGTGCCCAAAACAGAAAAGATGAAAAACCCACTGCACACCAGTCACCATCAGCTGATTTACTATATGGCACACCCAACCAGGGAAACCACTTTTTGCCTTGACCTAAGTATTTTTTCCACTATAAGGAGCAGTAGAACTGAAATGAAATCTAGTCATGAACAAAAACAAAAAGATTGAATGGGAACAGTTAGTGTAAAAGCATACACTTGACATTTCCACTCTACACATACGGATTGAGGGGATGTCTATCAATGTAAGTCAGTTCAAGAGTTGAACCTGACTTTCTCCTCCCCACAGAAATGATTTGTGGGTATTTGCTGGCCTTTCATTTTAGTTTGACTGTTATTTCACATGGCCCTTGTAATTCTTCTTATGAAACACTAAGAACACATTTCTTTTTCAGTCAGGTTTATTGAAGTATAATTTACAGTCAGTTAAATTCACTCTTTCTCATGTACAGTTCCAGAAGTTTTGACAAATATGGTCACACAACCATCACCATAATCAAGATAGGGAATAATTCCATCATCATGAAAAGTTTTCTATGTATGTCCTTTTGAAGTCAACCACTGGTCCCTAGCAGCAAAAGTTCAGTGTGAAAAATACCCAACAGTTTAAAACAATACCTATGTGAGTCCTTATATAACCCCAAATCTCCTGATTTCTTGAGTATGTCCTATGCAACACATATACCCACCTAGATATACTTTTGTATGTTTTCTGTCCCTGCAGTTGTACTTTGTCCAGAAATTCGTATAAACATAATTAGAAGAGTTTGTACCATTTTGAGTTTGTTTTTGTTCGCTTAGCATAGGCATTTGAGAAGCATCCATGTCCTTTTGTATATCAGTCATTCCAGAAGTGTGGATTGGACTGTGTCCCTTCACCACCTCCCTTATTTCCTAACACCAAAGTCAATGTGCAAAACCTGAGTCTCTGGCCATTTACAGCTGTGTCCATGGTTAAGAAGAAAAGGATATAAGTATGGCCATTTGTTCCTTGGCGAGCTAGGCAAAGTACAAACACTCCCAGGGGATACCCATAACCTGTGGTTATTGCTAGCATTCAACCTTATGCTTCTACAATCCAAGCCTTTGTTAGTCAAATAGTTAGGCACTAAAAATTAATTAGGAGACACTAGGAAGAGCTTGGGTAAGGTTTTCATTATTTTTCTTCATTGCAGTAACAGTGGTATACACATTTGAAGAGCACACACATTAGATTTCTTACCTGACCCACCTTTCACAAGATGAATTACTGTTGAGGTAAAGGAATCTGGCAGATAGAACTCTTATCAGGAGCAGGTAACAATGCATAGAGGCCTTCTTTCTTAAACTTTAATCATTCAAGTGCCGACTTCATCATTTGGTCTTTACTCACATACCAACCATATCATTTTTTATTTAACTATTTGTATTATGTGGGTCACAGTTTTACTAAAATAAATTTCTTCTATAAAGGACCTTCTTTCTACTATTGTTAGTAGAAAGCTTCTTTCATAAGCAAAAGTTAAGCATGAAAAATACGCAACAGTTTAAAACCATACCTATGGCAGTTCATGTATCACCCCAAATCATCCTGACTTCTTGAGTATGACCCATGGAACACACACACCCACCTATATATGCTTTTGGAAACACTGTAACTATAGTAGATGTTCTCGGTCAGGCCAGGAAAACGTGATTCAGCAACACCATTAGCTTCCAGTTGGCCTATGGTCTACATCTCCTTACCGTAAATGAAAAATGAAACAGAAACTTGACCCCAAAGACTTAAAGAATTTCTTCACCAAAGAACATATTCTCATTTTCATGCTGGTATAGCCATATTATATATTTAAGGAATATATAGAAATGTTACAGGAATCTGTGCCGATGAGCACATTTTGGAAGAAAATGCATCATTGAAATCTCTTAGGACCTGGGGTTGCTATGCCCTTTAACAAAATAGTTGACCTTTACGATGTTAATCATCTCATCTGTTTGAAAGGGACTAAAAAATTTGTTCCGCTTTCTGTTTAAAAAAGCTATCAAAGGGATCGATGAGAGAAAACATCTAGAATATATTGCTCTCTAAAAAGGCAGCGGTGAAGCAGCAAGTGCCTCTTGTGAACAAACATTTGTCCTCTTCCTCCAAACGCGTCCTGAAGGACATCAGGCTTCCAGCTTATATGTAATTGGCTGATTATGTTGTCACTCCCAAGCTCCTTGCCAAGTTACAGGGAAGAGTTTTCTTGGAAACCGTAGTTTCCAAACTTTCTCCAGCTATGCAGTTTAATTACATCTAGCAAAATGACAACAGAGCTCATAATTAGCCTGGAGATTAATTACTGCTGAATCAGTCCAAACACCACAGCTACCAAATTCAACACAGGTGCTTAGGCAAAGAGAAAAGAGTTTTCTCAACACCCAGCAGAAGGTGGACGCGGCAGATGTTTTATGACTCTCTTTCCCTGAGCTTATTAAACAGACGACCTATGCAAAATGCCTTGTGTCTTTATGGCCAGGGTGTCCCTGTATATTTTAAAAAGCACCAGACCCATAAACACCCCAAATAGTGATACTGTGTACAGAGGGTGGCAAAAAAACATATATACATTTCAAGAAAGAAAGAAAAACTATTAAAATGGTAAACTTGATATATGCTGATGACAAAAGATGAATACAAGTCACACTGAGCACCCTTTATAATCACAGAAGTCAAATGTGACTTGAGTCTTACAAATGTAATGCAGCTTTTTTTTTCCTTTCTTAAAATGTGAGAAAAAAAATGTGTATACATCTTTTGGCACCCTCTGCACACCGTAATGTATAATACAAATGACTGAGGCAAATCTTTTTTCTATGTAAATTTATGCAACCTAGAGCTTCCTTTTCCCTTCTCATTTTATTGAGGATTCTGAAAACCCTGCACAATCCATCTGCTGTTTTTAGAATCATGAATGAAAGAGTGATGAGGGATGTTGTTCAATTGGTGTAAAGTTTCAGTTATGCAACATGAGTAAATTCCAGAGATCTGAGGTACAACATAGCGCCTGTAGTTAGCAACACTGTATTGTGCATTTAAAAACTTGTTAAGAGGATAGATCTCATGCTAAATGTTCTCACCACCAACAAAAAAGAACGCAAAGAAATTTGGGGAGGTGATGAATTTGTCTATTACTTCGATGGTGGTGATGATTTCCCAAGCGTGCCTTATGTCCAAACTCATCACATTGTATTCATTACATATGTGCCGCTTCTTGTAGATCAATTATACTTCAAGAAAGCTACTTACAAAAAGGAAACAAAAATCTTTGCTGTCTCTCATATTCATCCTGTGACCCCTAAAATTGCCTATAAGCCCCTGGAGAGGGCCACCATATTCCCAGGGTACTAAAGCATTGCCAAATCAAACACCCTAAATAAACCCATGACCCACCTGGAACCTTCTATGTCCTTCTGAGAATTACTGGAAGAAAAGGTTGGGCTAGCTAGCTCAAGGATCCCATTTATAAGTGATATCCATTTCCTATTTCCTTATATCCCTAGGTCATTTGGGGTACCTTTAAATAAGGACGTTTGCATTAGACTATTTATCACAGTTTAATTTATAGTTGACAAACTGTGGAAACAACTTAAATGCCCATCAATCCAGGAATGGATTAACAAGCTGTGATATATGTATACCATGGACTACTTACTATTCAGCCACTAAAAAAGATGGAAACTTTACATTTTTTGTATTAACCTGGATGGAGTTGCAACACATTCTTCTAAGTAAAGCATCACAAGCATGGAGAAGCAAGAATCCAAGGTACTCAATTCTGATAATGAAGACAATTGATGACCTAATACCTGGTGGAGAGTAAGGAAATGGGGAAGTGGAGAGAGGGAAGGGGGGAGGGGGCTGGGAAGTCATGGTGTGTGACACACCTCTTACAGGTGGGACACAATTATAAGAGGGACTTTACTTAACAAATGCAATCAATATAAACTATTTCTCTGTACCCTCAATGAATCCTCAACAATAAAAAATAATAATAGAAATAAACAAATTAATTAATTAACAAATGCAAACCTAGGACCCAACTAGAGACAAATTATATCCCCAAGTGATTTTAGCATTCAGCCAGCATTGATAATGACTGGTCTGGAGTCACAAAGAGATTGGCCAGGTCATATAATTGCATAAGACTCATAGAGGAAGACACAGCCAGGTGATGCAGAAGGGAGAAAGACGAACAAGGCCAGAGTACATGACACAGAATGAACAGACACAGGTCGAAATCTCAGAAGCTTGTATCCAGAGGAAGTGAAAAGTTTGTGGCAGCAGACAAATACCTGATTCTGAAACATGTAAGAAATAAACAGACTGTCTCTGAATCAGAAGCCAATTAAGATGGTGCTGAGAAAGCACTTTTAATGGGTTTATAGGCTACATCCATTTGTTGGTTTGATTTTCTGTTTGCTTACCCACTACATCTGGAGGTGTGGGGGTTTCTTTGTTTTTAAAATAATCCTAATATTGACTAAAAAGAATAAACTGTTCATACAACCTGGAAAGAAACCCCAGGAAAAGAAAGGAGAAAATGAAATCTGGGGAAGGTCTTGTGGAAAGATTTACATAAATGAAATGCATGCAAATACCTAGGCTTTACACTTGTGTCCTAGCCTGCACCGGGTTGTGAGGGAGGCTGCCTGCAAAGCCATTTGCTTGCACAAGACTGGAGGAGAGAGTACACGGCTGCCAGGAGAGGGGTGTTGTCAGAGCGACTTCCAATAAGCACAGCCCAGCTCTTCAGCACTCAGAGGCTGACCGCTGTGCAAACAGCCGCACCACCATCTGCCCAGCTGCCTCCTCAGTGCTGGGCCAGGTGGAGAGAGGGGCCCCCAACCGCACCTGCAGGGAGGGGGATGCTCTAAATTAAACACAGTTCTATGGAGAGGGGCGCAGGGGCTGGAGGCCCCAAAGACAAATACCCGTGGGACAGCCTCCTGTGTGCAGGTGTGCATCCCCACATCTGCTGTGATAGGGAACAGTGCTCAGCTGAACGCCTCTCCTGGTGCCCTCCTCCTCCTCTGACCCCCACCTCTGCGGTGAGATCACTCAGGTCTGCCTGGTATGGCCGGCACGTGAAACCTGAAGACAGGAGCGCAAAACTCAGTTGCACATTTTACTTTCTAGTGGATCACTGATCCTTCTGCGAACCCCTGTTTCCTCACATGTAACTGGAGAGAGTATAGAATTGTCGTCTTTCTGGTCCAACCCTATTGCTTTCCAGCTAAAGAAACTGAGAACTAGAGAATGCAGAGTGGATTCCCAACTCCACCCAGCTAACCGATGGCTATGCAGAATTAACACCCAAACTTCCAGGCTTGAGTTGTTTTCCTCCCCAATGATTCCCCTCTGCCTGAATATCTCCCCTGACTCCTTTTTAAGCGAGGACCTCGGGAGACAGTAAGAACACACAGTACGAGATGGCAGACGGCCCACAAATGTCATCTCCACTGCCTCCCAAAAGCCCATCAGACTCCTGGAAAAGATTTTTAAAAGAAGAAAAAAAGAGGAGGAAGAGGCTGAGAAGGAAAAAGAAAAAAAAGAAAAGGGGCTGCCAATGGAACATGAAGTTTGAACAAATTCGAGAAGATAGAAAGTACCTTGAGATTAGATCTGTGGAAAAAATTTTCTAAAGCAAGTAATAAAAAAAATTAGTTTAAGTTAAAAACAGTACTTTCCTCAATAAAAACTTTATTAAATATATATTATATGTTGATTATGCATTAAATAGGCTACCTATTTTAACTTAACATTTATTAAATGCATAGTTTGTATATAATGTGTAGTACACATCATCTTTCATAAACATGAATGGACGACTATGCAGCCTTTGCGATGGATAGTAGTAAAGACCTTTATGTACTGGCATGAAGATGTTAATGTAATGTCAAATGAAAAAAGTCACCATCAAAACTATGAAAACAACTCAAGACTATTTTACGTGTGCATGTGATACATGTTTGTGGGGTCAAAGGCAAGTAATTACACAGTGCTCGCTGTATAAATGCCCATAACACTACCATGAACACCTCTTTCCTACAGAAGGAAATGGAGACACAGAGAGGTTAAATAATCTGCCCAAGTTCACAGAGCTAGGATGAAGAGGTAGAGGGGTCCGAGACACAAATCAGCTGGTCCTCAGTGGATTTCCCCATGTCTGAGATGACTCTTAACCTGTCAGCAGAGCACAGAGAACTCTGAAAGGATCCGCACCAAGTCTGACTTTCTGGGGGTGTCGGGGGAAGGAGAAGGGTTTCTATTTTACTTTCACATTTCCCTATTGTTTAACATCTTTAATAGCAATGTATTTTTGTTCATTTTGTTTCTAATTATCATACCATATAATTGGCTTTTTTTTTAGAAAATAGAACACTTAATTTGAAATTGAACAAAAATATTTTTTACAGAGATTTCTTTTTTTATTAAATTATAGCTGTGTCAATTAATGCAATCATGGGATACAATGTGCTGGTTTTATAACAATTTGAAATATTTTCATCAAACTTGTTAATGTAGCTTTCATGGCATTTTCTTAGTTATTGTGTTTAGACATTTATATTCTACATTTAGTAAATTTCACCTGTACCCTTCTAAGATGCACCATAATTGTGGACCCACCAATTACTCTCCCTCCACCCATCCTCCCCTCTCCCCACGCCTCCCTTGTCCCTTTCCCCATATTCTTGTGCTATAATTGGGTTATAGCTTTCATATGAAAGCTATAATTAGTTTTGTAGTAGGGTTGAGTACATTGGATACTTTTTCTTCCATTCTTGAGATATTTTGCTAAGAAGAATATTTTCCAGCTCCATCCATGTAAACATGAAAGAGGTAAAGTCTCCATCTTTCTTTAAGGCTGCATAATATGCCATGGTGTACACATA
>CAUYON010066864.1:0-49471 GCA_963573935.1 Arctocebus calabarensis | reverse complement strand
ATGCAAGGAATAATTTCTATTCCTTTAAATTTGCTGAGGTTAGACTTGTGACCTAAGATATGATCAATTTTGGAGTATGTTCCATGGGCTGATGAGAAGAATGTGTATTCAATTTTATTTGGATGAAATGTTCTGTAGATGTCTGTTAAATCCAGATGTTGAATGGTTAAGTTTAAATCTAAAATTTCTTTACTTAGCTTCTTCTTAGAGGATCTATCCAACACTGCTAAAGGAGTATTAAAATATCCAACTACTGTGGAGCTGGAGGAAATCAAGTGAATCATGTCTATAAGAGTTTTTCTTCTAAATTGAGGTGCATTCTGGTTGGGTGCATAAATATTAATAATGGAAATCTCATCATATTGAGTATTACCTTTAACAAATATGAAATGTCCATCTTTATCTTTCCTTCCTTTGGTTGGTTTAAAGCCTATTGTATCTGCAAATATGATTGCAACATTGACTTTTTTCTGTTTTCCGTTTGCCTGGAATATAGATGATCATCCCTTCCCCTTGAGTCTAAATTTTTCTTTTAAAGTAAGATGAGATTTTTGTGTGCAGCAGATATCTGGCCTGAGTTTTTGTATCCAGTCAGCCAATCTATGCCTCTTTAGAGGACAATTTGAACCATTCACATTAATTGAAAATATTGATAAATCTTTATAAAATCTAGTGGACATTTTTAATCCTTTCGTCGTTCTGGAAGTTGGAATTTGATAAAAAGTTTCTGGATGAGTTTACTTTTGCGTTGGAGGATTATGCTGGGCATTATGGAGGATAGGTCTGAGAATATCCTGGAGAGCTGGTTTGGTAATAGCATATTTCTTCAACATGTGGATGTCCAACATGTGGAAATTAAAGTATTTAATTTCTCCATCATAAATGAAACTCAGTTTGGTTAGATACAGGATCCTGGGTTGAAAGTTATTTTGTTTTAGGAGACTAATAGTCGATGACCATTCTCTTCTAGCTTGAAAGGTTTGATCATAGAGATCTGCAGTTATTCTAATATTCTTCCCCTTGTAGGTTATTAATTTCTCGCATCTGGTTGCTTTCAAAATTTTCTCCTTCATATTTACTTTAGTGAACTTAATTATGATGTGCCTGGGGGATGTTTTATTTGGGTTGAGTTGTGCTGGGGTTCTGAAACTGTCTGCTATCTGAATTTCAGAATCTCTTGGCATGTCTGGAAAGTTCTCTTTCATAATCTCATGAATAAGGGATTCTGTGTCTTGTGAAGCTGCTTCATCGCTTTCAGGGATCCCTATGAGGCGAATATTGGTTTTCTTCGAGTTATCCAAGAGGTCTCTAAGAGAGTGATCTGTTTTTGCCTTCCATTTCTCTTGCCCTTTGGAAGTTTGAGAGTGTTCGAAAGCTTTGCCTTCCAACTCAGAAATCCTTTATTCTGCTTGCTCCATTCTGTTACTGAGGAATCCTACTGAATTTCTCAGATCTTTAAGGGCTGCAACTTCTTGTCTAAATGTGTCAAAATCTTTGGTCATTTTGTCTTTGAATTTGTTGCATTCTTGAGACATCTTTTGGGTCATCTTTTGAATTACTGCTTGAAATTCTAATTCCATCTTTCCTCCATTCCGCTGATCTTATTTGCAATCCAGATTCTGAATTTGATTTCAGACATCTCAGCCATTTGCCTATGCAGGAGATCTTGTGCTGTATCTGCCTTGTCATTACTTGGAGGGGTTGGTCTACTCTGATTATTCACATTGCCAGAGTTTATCCATTGATTCCGCCCTGTGGTTGTTTTTTACTGTTGCGTCTGGCCCTTCAAGTGGTGGGAAAAGGGCCGTGCGGTTGTCTGGGAAGTTTTTGGCCGGCAGTGGGCCTGAAGAGAGTCCTGGCGGTCCCTGGTGGGGTCCCTGGAACAAGGCTGGCCTGAGGAAGTCCCATCAGTGCCAGGCGGAGGGCTGCACAGTCGTTGGGAGTGACCCTGGCCGGAGGCCTGGCAATCACGGGTGGAGTCCCTGGCAGAAAGCAGACCTACAGAAGCCCAGCAAGTGTGAGATGCAGGGCCAGGCGGTTGCTGGAAGAGTTCCTGGCTGGGGGCAGGCCTGCAGAGGCCTGGGGGTTGCCGGCGGAGTCCCTGGCAGAAGACTCACCTGCAGAAGCCCCATGGGTGCCAGGTGGAGGCCCGCGTGGTCGCCTGGACTGTCCCTGGCCAGGGATGGCCCTGAGTCATCCTGCAGATGTCAGGCAGAGGCCCATGCAATCACCAGGAGAGTTCCTGGCCAGGGGCAGATCTGTGGAGGCCTGACAGTTGCCTGCAGAGTCTGTAGCAGACTGTCGGCCTGCGGAAGCCCGGCAAGCATGGGGCCAGGTGGTCACCGTGTGAGTTCCTTGTGTGGGGTGGGCCTGCAGAGGCCTGGCAGTTACAGTCGGAGTTACTGGCAGAAGCCAGGCCTACGGAAGCCCTGCAGGCTCGGGCACAGGCTGCACAGTTGCCAGGGGATTTACTGGCCAGGGGCAGGGCTGCAGGGGCCCTTCAGGTGCCACGTGGAGGCCTGCATGGTCACCAGGGGAGTTTCTGGCCGGGGGAAGACCTGCAGACACCTGGTGGTCCCTGGCAGAATCTCTAGCAGACGGCAGACCTGTGGAAGCCCAGCAAGCACTGGGCGCAAGGCCAGGCAGTTGCTGGGGGAATTCCTGGCCAGGGGGTGGGCCTGCAGAGTCCTGGCATTTGTTGGAGGAGTTCCTGGCAGAAGGCAGGCCTGTGGAAGTCCTGCAGGCTCAGGGCGCAGGGCCACACGGTCACCAGGGTATTTACTGGCCAAGGGCAGACCTGTGGGGTCCCTGCGGGTGCCAGGCAGAGGCCCTTGTGGTTGCCGGGGGAGGAGATCCTGGCTAGGGGCAGACCTGCAGAGGTCTGGTAGTCTACCATCAGAGTTTCTAGCAGACAGCAGACCTGCAGAAGCTCAGAAAGCATGGGATGCAGGGCCAGGCACTCACCTGAGGCTTACCTGGCCAGAGGGGAGGAAGGCTCACCGCGGTCCCCCGCGGAGTCTTTTCCCAGTGCAGCACTTGTTCTGGCAGGCAGGGGTGGGGGCGCTGCTCAGGGACCTCCTCCCTCAGTCTCAGTGGGGGTTAAGCTTCTGGTTCGTCAGGTAATGGGGGAAGGGTGCACAGTAAGTTCAGAATGGTGAGGAAAACTTTAGTTCAGTTTTTCTGCCTAGCAGTAGTGTTTTCAGAGTCACACCGGGGTGCTCAGGGGAAGCACACCTCACTTCCCCCAGCACTCTTCCATGGGGTGAAACAAGAGATCCACAGTTCACCGCTTGTCTGTAGAAAAGCTGCAGGAGCTAAAGAGGAGAAAAAAAAGAAAGGAAACAGAAAAGCTAGAAACTCAGAGCTTTCTTGGGGAATCTCAGCAGAGTTGACTGGCAGAAAACACTTCTCTCTCTCGGTTGGGCTCCCAGTATTCAGCTTAATTGTGCAGTTTCTGGAGGTTATCTTCCCTTTTGGACAGGAGCCTTTTTCGGAAGCTGCTTCCAGTTCTTCATTATTGTTTTGTTCTATAAATTTGGTAATTTCCTTCTTAATCTAGTCTATGACCCATCTATTGTTCAGCATAAGGTTATTTACTTCCATGTTTTGGTATGAATATGCAGATTCCTGTTGTTATTGAGTTGAACTTTTATTCCCTGATGGTCCAAGAAGATGCAAGGAATAATTTCTATTCTTTTAAATTTGCTGAGGTTAGACTTGTGACCTAAGATGTGATCAGTTTTGGAGTATGTTCCTTGGGCTGTTGAGAAGAATGTGTATTCAGTTTTATTAGGATAAAATGTTCTGTAGATGTCTGTTAAATCCAGATGTTGAATGATTAAGTTTAATTCTAAAATTTCTTTGCTTAGCTTCTTATTGGAGGATCTGTCCAATACTGCTAAACGAGTATTAAAAATCTCAAACTGCTATGGAGCTGGAGGAAATCAAGTTGCTCATGTCTTTTAGAGTTTTTCCTTCTAAATTGAGGTGCATTCTGGTGGGTGCATAAATATTCATAATGAAATCTCATCATATTAAGTATTACCTTTAACAAGTCCATCCTTTTCCTTCCTTCTTTTGGTTGGTTTAAAGCCTATTGTATCTGCGAATAAGATTGCAACACCTGCTTTTCCCTGATTTCCATTTGCCTGGAATATAGATGACCATCCCTTCACCTTGAGTCTATATTTATCTTTTAAGATAAGATGAGATTCTTGTATGCAGCTGATATCTGACCTGAGGCCAGCCTGTACCTCTTTAGAGGACAATTTAAACCATTCACATTAATTGAGAATACTAATAAGCCTTTTTAAAGTCCAGTGGACATTTTTAATCCTTTCGCCACTGTGGAGGTTGGAATTTGATCAAAAGTTTCTGAGTAAGTTTACTTTTGTGATGGAGGATTATGCAGGTCATTATGGAGAATACGTCTGAGAATATTCTGGAGAGGTGGTTTAGTTATGGCAAATTTCTTCAACATGTGAATGTCATTAAAGTATTTAATTTCTCCATCATAAATGAAACTCAGTTTAGCTGGATACAGGATCCTGGGTTGAAAGTTATTTTGTTTTAGATTAAAAGTCAATGACCATCTTCTTCTAGCTTGAAAGATTTGAGCCAAGAGATCTGCAGTTATTCTAATATTCTTCCCCTTGTAAGTTATGGTTTTCTTCCATCTGGCTGCTTTCACAAGTTTACCTTCATGTTAACTTTAGTGAAGTTAATTATAATGTGCCTTGGGGCTGTCTTATTTGGGTTGAGTCATGCTGGGGTTCTGAAACTGTCTGCTATCTGAATTTCAGAATCTCTTGGCATGTATGAAAGTTCTCTTTCATAATCTCATGAAGAAGAGACACTGTGACTTTTGAGGCCACTTCATCGCTTTCAGGTATCCCTATAAGGCGAATGTTGGTTTTCTTTGAATTATCCCAGAGCTCTCTGAGAGAATGATCTGTTTTTGCTCTCCATTTCTTTTCCTCTTTGGATGTTTGGGAGCATTCAAAAACTTTGTCTTCAATATCAGAATTCCTTTCTTCTGCTTGCTCTATTCTGTTACTGAGGGATTCTGCTATATTTCTCTGATTGTTGAGGACTGCAAATTCTTGTCTCAATGTGTCAAAATCTTTAGTCATTTTATCTTTGAATTCCTTGACTTCTTGAGACAATTTTTGAAATGCTCCCTGAATTTCTAAATCCAACTTTTCCTCTATTTTATTGATCTTATTTGCAATCAAAATTCTGAATTCAGTTTCTGACATCTCAGCCATCTCTTTATGCATAGGATCTTCAGTTGTGTCTGCTGAATTGTTCCTTGGGGGGGTTGATCTGCTCTGGTTGTTCATGTTGCCAGAGCTTTTTTGCTGACTCTGCCCCATGATTATTTTGCACCATTTGGCAAGATGAGTAGATAAGGATAAGTTGGGTTGGGGGTTCTAGAAGTAGTTGGCCACTCCTTTGTGTGAAAGCTGGGACTGGCATCTGTACCTGTTCCCCTAGACTTTTGCCAAGGACCTGTACAGTACTACTGCCTGAGAAATTGGGGACCTTCTTGGTGTGGTGGAATTACGTGGCTCTTTCTTGTTTTCAGCTGGTCTCTGTCTTACCCTAGAGAATCAGTTACTCTGGGGTTGAAGTCTGAGCTGTGGAGAAATACCAACAGTTAAGTCACCCTCCCCCGCATAGGCAGCAATTGGAAAAAGAAAATCAGACCTTCTCACTATCACACACCCAGGGTACTACTTTGGATAGTCCTCAGGTGATTGGCCCAGTTGAAGAGGTCCCAATCAATTGTCCCAGTCAGCACTTGCCTCAGGTGAGAGAATTCAAAAGGTCTCTGGCAACTAGATAGCAGCGGTCTGCTGACAACTCTAGTATAACTCGTTCAGGTGCTCCATGAGATCAGAAGAACCCCACCGCAGGAAATAAATTAGTCTGGGAAGGTTGATGCCTCCATCCCCACCTTGCACCTGTCACACCCAGTCACTGGTAACCCCAAAGGGCTGTGATCTAGTTCCCTCCACTGAGCAGATGCTCCAGGGGTTTGCACCTGCCTGAGTCACAGAGAGATCTGAGTCCTCCTCAGCCTCATGCCGCCACTCTCTGCCACTCTTTGTCACTATTCGGCAGGAGGAGATGAGACTTGACAACCTCAGGTACTTGATAGGGGCTGGGGTGATTCACTCAGTTCCAGCTCTGCCCCTGATTGATATTGTTGACAGAACAGAACCACTTTGCAGAATTTGTTTCTGTCCCAGCTATTTTCCCCCTTTGTCTCAACTTTGATCCCCTGAGGGCTGGGTGTGTTTGAATCTCAATAAAGTAGTCCTCTGAGTCAGCCCCACCATGGTTGTCTGCTGTCTCTGTGTGCATATTCTAATCTCTGTGCTCTATATAGGCCAATTCCACCTCAGGCATACCCTTTACTCTGGGAGCCTACTCTCTGTCCCAGATCTGTTCCTCCAGCGGTCACCACCAGAGAAGCTGCCGAGCCTTCCCAGGTTGCGCAGAGAGATTTGGAGTGTTCCTTCAAAATATCCCTAGGGGGTGTGAGCCCCACTATCACTGCTCCACCGCTGCCAGTGCTTCAGGGTACTGCCTCTCCCTCAGCTGATTAACTTCTCCTTACTCCCAAGCCAGAAAGTCAGCACAGATCAGCAACAGTCCATGCCCCATTTACACCCCTCGAGGAAATGCCCAAGAATCTGGACTCCATGGGGGACAGGCTTCCAGGCCTTGGGGTGAGAGTGGAGGGGAGTGCCAGAAGCTCAAAATTGCAGAAAAAGAGTATATACAGTTTTATACAATTTTATGCCTGGCAGGAGAGTGCCGTAGCACCCTAGTAGGGGAAGGAAGTCTGGTTTTTAGAAGGTCTCTCCCATGGGGTAAAATGGGAGGACGTTTGAACTCTGCTCAGTTGTTTGTATGGAGGCATGGAGTATACTGCAAGCCATTCTCACTGGGGAAGGGGCTCCTGTCCACTTGGTGATAGATTCTGTACCTTTTGTTTGTATCCTTGGGGGCTCAGGTTGACTCAGCAAGATTGATGTGCATTTTTCAACTTACTCTTTTGGTTCAGATCTGAACCATCGGCTTTCTTGCTAAATTTCTGTCCTTTAACTCTTTCTGGATGGGAGCCTCTGTGGAAAGCTGGCTACAGACTGCCATCTTGGCTCCACCCCCTAAAGCATGAACTTTTTAAGGCAAAGGCTAATTTCCAGTTGACAATTCTGTCATTTAGAACAATATCTGACACGTGCTGTGACCCTAAACCCTTGACACAACTGGATAAGAAGTTTCTAAGTGGTTTCAGATTAATATTTTTAACTTTCCCTCATCTGGCAAGGTTATGATGCCATGTATTTTTTAACATATTTTTTCGCTATTAGCTACCAAAAGTTGTTTCATGTGGCTGTATTTTTTCACTTTGTTAAATGTCATGGTCCATTTTGCAGTTTAAATGTAATTCTACTCTACTTAAAATGGCTTCAGGCAAACAGTCTCAACAGACGGTATAAAATTCAATGGGGCTTTGTGACAGAAGATCTGTATATTTCCAATTCACTTCTAGTGGACATTCTGCTACACCTTAAATGTTTGGCAATAAAACTTTGGTATTCACATTAGGTAACCAAAGTTCATTTATTTAATATTTACTTAGTTAATGAATATTTAATTATTTAATGTTTATTTCTATTTAACTTCTTTTCCTGTCCTTTATGTATATCTGTTACTCAAAGAAACCTCTTTGTGTGACTTTTTTCAACCATTCTCCTTCACATCAGAAGAAACCATAGTTTTCTGGAAAAAATGAAAATAGGTGATTTTAAGATTGGCTTAAATCTTGGATACAGTGACACTGTTACAAGTGTAAGTGACAGAATAAGTTATGTGATCTGAGGAAGGAAATAGAGTCCTGTGTCTTCCCAGAGAAACTTCTAGCCAATGGGTTCTTCTCTAAAACTTCACAGGTACAAATTTTCTTCTTAAAATTCAAGTTCCGTTAGGAGGGATTATACATTAAGTTTTTTTCACAGTAAAATTTAAATGGCTAATAATAGATATTTTTTTCTGAGAAAAAGTTAATAGCTTATAAACTCCTGAGCCTGGAGGTAAAGAAAGGGAATAAGAAAGAACTATAGAGATGAGAATATATCAAAAAAAGTGGATGGAATTCTGTGTTAGACTCTGTAAACCTCACAGTTCTGTGGGGACTGATCTCTCCAGTTGGGCAGAGACCCAAGGCTAAGCCTGACAAAGTGTGCTGCCGTCTTCCCATCCTTGACAGTTTTCAGTAGTTCTAAATCCTTTAATGATTTCCTGATGGTATACCATAAAATATGAGGTAATAAATCCCTCTCTATTTCAGAATTTCGAGTGAAATATTCTTATTTTACTGAATTTGAGTATGCAATTGATTCTGGCCATTCATTAGTAATAGGTAAAATGATTTTAAATATTTAATAACTGTGCTATGCCCAACCATGTATTTACATATGTCTTCATAAGAATTGCCAAGGGTAATTTTACATTTATCTATTCAAGCTCTAGCCAACTAATGCTCTAGCTCTAATGCTTAAGTTTAGCATTAATTTACTCATGGGCATTTTTTATTTTAAATCCAGATTAGGATTCTAAATTTTATGTGTTTGTCAAATACTGAATAATTCATAAAGCCCTAACTAATTCTCACTGCAGGTGCTGAGGATGAGGAGTAGACTTAGAAGAGAAGGTATTTTAGAGACCAGCAAACAGACAAACAAACAAACAAAAAATCCCAGCATAGTGGCTCACAACTATAATACCAGAATTTTGGGAGGCCAAGACAGGAGGATTACTTGAGGTCAGAAATTTGAGAAGAGCCTAAGCAAGAGCAAGACCCTGTCTCTAAACAAACAAAACAAAACACACAAAAAACCCCAGAAAAATTAGCTGGGCATCACATTATATGCTTATAGTCCCAGCTGGTAGATAGGCTGAGGCAGGAGTATCCCTTGAGCCCAGGAGTTGGAGGTTTCAGTGAGCTGTGATGATGCTACTGCATTCCACACAGGGTGACATAATGAGACCATATTAAAAAAGAGATCAAGAATTAGAAGTAAACAAATTATTGTAAATGACTTGTTAGAAAGTAAATGGTGATTTACAGGGATAGATGATCATCCTAATTTAGATGGAAAAGTTGATTGGGGCTGATGATTGGATGAAGGCAAGAGGTGAATAAAAGTAGCTAACTTTCTCAAGTTCTTCTTGTGGTCTGAAGATTGTGCTAACTCTTTCCTTTCTCTGCATTTTCTCATTGAATAATTACATTAGCCCTAGGAAATAAAGCTGATTACATAATAAGGAAATTGTTTTTGAGAGATTGTAGGTAACATGCCTCCTCACAGAGCTAGAGTGTGGAAGGGTCATCTAACCTGTCAGACAATGGCTATCTAACCAGACAGTTGCCATATGACTTTAGAACCCAAACTTGAAACCACTCTGTTCTACCGAAGGGATCAATATAAAGGCAGGAGGAAGAAAATGCAAAAGAGATGAGGTTCTTGGGATACAGATTGTTGGGACTAGCAGCACACACAATGCAGCTCCTTCTTCTCTGAGGTGTTCTTGAGACCTGTAGACTTGTCTCCCCTGGGTTCCCTTAGAGCTGTACAGATAGCTCCGTTACAACCTTTTCATAGGTTGGTTTGTTCTTCATTATATACTGACCTGTTTTAAAAACTAATGAACACATTTGCCAAGGTATAACAAAATATAACTGACATACAACAAACTTTACATATTTAAAATGCACAGTTTGCTAAGTTTGGGATATATGAATGTTCTCTAAACCATCACTACACTCAAGATAGTGAACATATCCTTCACCTCTGAGAATTTGTTGGTACCCTTTGCAATCCCTTCCTTTACCTCTTGCACCAGGGTGCTCCAAAGAAGCAGTATTAATAATCTGATGTGTATGTAAAAAATAGAGAGTTAGCATACGTGACTGTGAAGGCTAGGGAGTCCCCAAATCTGCATTTGGCCAACTCGAGATTCAGATTTGATGGTGCAGTTCCAGTTCACATCCAAAGACCCTAAGAACCAGGAGAGCTGATGGTATGAGCTCCAATCTGAAGGCTGGAAGGCTAGAGATCTAGGAAGAGCCAGTTTTTTAGTTTGAATCCAAAGGCAGAAAAACCAACATCCCAGCTCAAGCAGTCAGGCCAGAGTTTGCTCCTGACTTTTTGGTTCTATTCATATCTTCAGTGGGTTGGAGGAGGCCCACACACTTTAGGAAGGGCAATGTGCTTTACCTAGTCTGCTGACTGACATGTTAATCTTATACAGAATACCCTCCCAGCCATATGCAGAATAATGTATGTTCTTGTTCAATTATCTGGCACCCTGTGGTCCAGTCAAGTTGACGCATAAAATTAAACATCACACCCTGCTCCCTGCCCCAGTTTCCAGCCAGCTGCTGATATGCTTTACCTCTCCAAACTGTAGTTTGCATTTCTTAGAGTCTTCTATAAATGAAATCAGACAGTATGCACTCTTTTTTGTGTGATTTCTTTCAGTATAGTTCACTTGGAATTGAATTCCATCCCCCAAGTTTATATGTTGAAATCCTTATGCTCAAGAGGGTTGTATTAGGATGTGAGGCCTTTGGGAGGTGATTAGATCATGGAGGGTATACTTCACGAATGAGATCAGTGCTCTTACAAAAGAGGTCCCAGAGGGACCCCTCCCCCTTTCCTCTGTACAAAGACACAGCAGAAGACACCACCTAGCAGCCAGAACAGAATCTCACCATCACCAAATCTGCTTCAGTCTTGGAATTCCCAACCTCTAGAATTAGGAGGAATACATTTCTATTGTTTGTAAGCTTTATAGTATTTTTGTTATAGAAGCCTGTTGGACTAAGACAGTAGGGGCATGTTTAACTTTTTACAAAATGGTTAAATTCTTCTGCAAAATGGATGTATTATTTTATATTCCTACCAGCAGTATGTAAGCATTTCAATTCCTCCAGAATTTCACCAACAGTTGGAATGGCCAGTCTTCAAGTTTATTCATTCTTATAGGTGTGTAGTGGTATCTCATTTTGATTTTAATTTGTATTTTTCTAATGACTGATGCTACTGAGCATCTTTTCATGAGCTTGTCATTCATATATCTTCTTTGGTAAAAATACCTATTCAAATATTTTGGTCATTTTTAATGGATGGTTTATTTTACTTTTATTGATTTTTTCCAAGTACATATTCAGGTAAAAGGATTTTATCAGATTTGTGATTTTCAGGTATTTTCTCACAGTCTACTCTTTGGCTTGCCTGCTTATTAACTCAACAGTGTCTTTTCACGAGCTTTTGATTTGATGAAGTACATTATCAATTTGGTTTTGTTGTTGTCTTGAAGAAATACTTGTCTAACACAAGATCACAAAAATTTTTCTGTTTTCTCCCAGAAGATTTATGTATTTTTAGGTTTTGTGCTTCATTTTGAGTTAATTTTGGGGTATGGTACATGTTATGCATCAAACCTCTTTTTTTTTTGGCATATGACTATCTTTTTGTTCCAGTACCATTTGTTGAAAAGATTATTCTTTACTCCATAGAATTACCTTTGTATTTTGCTGAAAATTAGTTGTCCCTGTATGTGAGGGTCTATTCTGGACTGTCTATTCTGTGAAATTGGCCTCTATGCCAGTACCGCACTGTAAGGATTACTGTTGCTTTATCATAAGTACCGTTGTTAGTGTTAGTTATAACACTTTTCCTTTTTCAATGTTTTTGACGAATATAGGTCTTTGCATTTAATATAAATTTTTGAATAAGTTTGTAACTTCTATAAAAGAAGTTGCTGGAATTTTAGCACTTCATAATTGTGTATTCTGACCCATGAAGTTAATAATGTATCTTTTCATTTATTTAGGATTTCTTTAATTTTTCTCAGCAATGTCCTGCATTTTTCAGTTTATAGTCATGTTACATCTTTTGTTAGATTTATCCCTAAGAATTTAATATTTTGATGCTGTTATAAATGGTACTTTAAAAAAATACCAGTTTTTGAGGCCTGGTGTGGTGGCTTATCCCTGTAATCCTAGCACTCTGGGAGGCTAAGGCTGGTGGGTTTCCTGAGCTCAGAAGTTCAAGACCAGCCTGAGCAAGAGCAAGACTTGATCTCTATTAAAAACAGAAAAACGAGCTGGGCATTGTGATGGGCACCTGTAGTCTCAGCTACTCGGGAGGCTGACATAAGAGCATCACTTAAACTCGAGAGTATGAAGTTGCTGTGAGCTATGACATCATGACACTCTATCCAGGGAGATGGAGTGAGACTCTGTCTCAAAAAAAAAAAATCAGTTTTTAATTACTTGTTGTTATTGAATTCTTTGTAGATTCTATTGGCTTTTCTACATAGATGATCATGTTGTCTGTGAATAAAAACAGTATTAATTTTCCTTTCCAATCTGTATGCTTTTCCTCCCTTTCTTCTCTTCCTTATTCCATCCCTCCCTTCTTTCTTTTCTTCCTCCCTCCCTCCCTCCTTTCTTCCTTCCTATTTTATTTTTTGCATTATTACATCTGCGATGACCCAGTACACTGCTGACCAAAAGTGGTGAGAGTGCTGTTTGCCGTAATTCTTCTGGTGGTTCTTCTCCCCAACTCCACCAGTTTCTTCATGTGGAGGTGCCACTCAGTATGCAGCAGAATGCTCATAGTGGGTGCTTTCCAGATATCTGGAGCTGCTCTCTGTACAGCTTTTACCTCCAGTACTTTGTTTTAAAAGCCCTACCTCTGGGGTTCCCTGGCTCTGAACTCTTTTCCCTCACCTTAAGGCGTCTGGCGATTTCTGCTTCAGCACAACTTCTTACACTGCTACCTGGAAAGCCTCTCAAGGAGTAAGCTTGGGCACTTTGGGGCTCACCTCATTTGTTTCCAGGCTCAGAGACTGCTGTTCTTCAGTGCTTGCTATGCCTATTGTTTCAGACAGTTTCTTATTTTTATTATTTTAAGCAGGACAGTAAGTCTGGCTCTTATTAATTCTCAAGTAAGCAGCTGTATGTACAGTGATTAGTCAGTTCGTGGTACTTGGGCCATTAGAAAAGTTTTGAGATACACAAAAATAACATAAAATCTGTCTGGATGGAAACAAAGAAATCCTCCCAGAAAATCAATAAGCCAAGCACACTGAAAATTGCACAGGTGAATCAGAAAGGATATTGTTGACTGTTTCTTGGGAGAGAAAGAGTGAACCATAACAGTCTGTCTCAAAGCTTTTGTAGTGACCTGTGTACAAGGTTTACATCAAGAAAATAGCAATTTCTACCTTCTACATCCTCAATACTTGTCTCTTTTAATCAGTTACTATGCTCTAAACTTATAAAGATATTTCCTTTTTAATTTAATTCCATATTTCTGCTTGCATATTTAAATAGCTCATTTAGAATTTTTTTTCAATTTTAGCCTTTGGCTTCTTCTCACCATCCTGCCAATGATGTTTGCATCTCCACATACTTGTCCCCACCCTAATCTTTCACTTTAGATAGGTCATAATTTGGGGCTCAGTATCAAACAAGTTTTATATTAATGTAACCCTCCCATAAATACTATTTACAGTTAAGCCACAGAGTTTAAGAAAATTAAAATTTTCATTTTAAATAATTTTTTTTTTTTTGTGGGAAGGGTTTAAAATCATACCCACAGAGAGTTTAGATCACTTAGAAAACATTATAAGAAGCTTGGTGCCTGTGGCTCAATGGGCTAAGGCGCCAGTAACGTACACCTGAGCTGGCGGGTTTGAATCTAGCCTGGGCCTGCCAAACAATAATGATGGCTACAACCAAAAAATGGCCGGGCATTGTGGCAGGTGCCTGTAGTCCCAGCTACTTGGGAGGAGGAGGCAAGAGACTCGCTTAAGCCCAGGAATTGGAGGTTGCTGTGAGCTGTGATGCCACAGCACTATCCAGGCTTGAGGCTTTGTCTCAAAAAAAAAAAAAAAAAGAAAAGAAAAAAAAGAAAACATTATAAGAATATAGACTTCTGGGTTCTAACTCTGATCTGCTGAATTTGAATCTTCAGACTGGACTCTTGGAGAATGTATTGTTTAAAGTGCTCTGTGGGTCACTCTAATTCAGCTGGACTTCTGCAGTTTAGTAATAACAGCCTTCGAGTGTATCTCATTTAAAAGTCTCATACTCTACCAACTGAGCTAGCTGGGATTATCAAGCACATTTCATTAAGCACTGTGTAGTTTTAACTATGATAATGTCTTCATCATTATTCACCTGTCAAAGAACACTAAAGTTTTTGCTATCCTGGATTTTTCTCTGACACTAAATAGCCATCATAACATGTTATGCTCTTATCTGTCAACCAGTACTAAGCCATGGACTTGCACTCTGCTAACAACTGGATTATAATTAGACCTGAATTTGTAGATCTTGAACATGACATTCTTAGTGCTGGGATCACGGATCTGAAATCAGGGTCAACAGTCTTTCTTGAGAAGCAAATTATGTGGTTTTAACTCAATTGCTTATGTGGACCTATTTTTTTTTTTTTAGTTGTAATAGTTTATAATTTTTTTTGTTGTTTTGGTTAGGGGTAGCATTGGATACAGTGTGCTGTGCAAATTACCATTAGTACCACCTAAATTTCCATTAGCTTCTGTAGCCTAATTAGATTTCTACCATATCAAGAAATATTTGAAGTGTGCAAATGGCAAGGCTTCACCCTATTTAGCCATTCATTGGGAACCAGGACATAAAAAACTGAATTAACTCTCTGCCCTTGAAAATCTAGGAATTGTTTTTAGGCAGTAAATATTGTTAGAAATATCCTCCTGAGATATAACTCCAAGTGCTTCCTGGAAGATGTTGCAATCTTTCCCAAGAATCGTCACAAATGCTAATGCCAAATGCATTATTAACAGAGCATATGGCCATGTTGGGAACTTTAGAACAGTAAAGTTTGCCTTAATGATCAGGCAGACTCCAGTGTATATGTGTCAGTCTCTGGACAGCCAGGCTGCACAATTTATCTTCATCTTACAGTTTTGAAAATAACATGTTTGCCTCATACTCTGTTGCAGACACAAAGTGACTTCAACAGTTTCAAAGCCCAAGTCTTCCAAACAGTTCTTTTCCACATTTAATTAGTGAAATAGTTCTAAAAATTTGATTTGTAGGCATGCTATAAAATGTCACGTTTTACATTAACCACACTTTCCAAGAACATTTGGAATCAAAACTTACAAAACATCAACTTGTGCTCTTGAAGGAGATTATTTGGCCATTAAGAGAGCATGTTGTTGGGGCGGGGCCTGTGGCTCAGTGGGTGGGGCATTGGCCAGATATACCGAGGGCAGTGGCTTTGAATCTGGCCCTGGCCAAACTGCAACAAAAAAGTAGCCGGGCATTGTGAGGAATGCCTGTAGTCCCAGCTACTCGGGAGTCTGAGGCAAGAGAATTACTTAAGCCCAAGACTTTGAACTTGCTGTGAGCTGTGATGCCATAGCACTTTACCAGGGGTGACATAGTGAGATCCTGTCCCAAAAATATAAATAAATAAAATAAATAATACATCAATAAATAAATACATGTCAAATCCATTAAGAGTAGAGTATAAATGTCTTAATGCAATAATTAAGTAAGAGAGGTGAAGGCTATGTTAACCAGAATGATGTAAACATTCCAAATTGCATATAAAATCAGCACATTGTACCCCATAAATGCATGTACACAGGTATGATTTAATAAAAAGTAAAAAATCATAAAATTCTAAGAATTCTATAGAACAAAGCAAACTGACCATTATCTTATAAAATTATATATTCATTTATTTACTCCTTCATTAATTCACATATTATTCAATGAGTGCTGTCCACATGCCAGGCACTAGGGTACTATAAGAAAAATAAGATAGGATGGCAGGAAACCAGGTAGCAGGAGGGTTGAGGGGTATGTGCCATTTCAAATAGAAAAAGCCCTTTAGGTGGGGCAACATTCTAGCAAAGACCTGAATGAAGTAGGAAGTAAGTCTTGGGAATATGTTCTGTGCAAATGGCCTGAGGCAGAAGACTGTTGGAATTTTTAAGAAACAGCAAAGAGGATAAGAGAATACAAGGGGTAAAAGGTAAGGTAAGAGATAAGAAGGGAACCAGGCCTTTCTAGAATTTGAGTTTGATTTTAAACTTGAAGAGAGATTGTTTGCTAGCAGTAGGAGGAGTGTAGCCTAGTCTGACTTAGGTCTTTAGAGGTCATTGTGAATGCTATGTGGAGTATGGATGTGATGGAGCTAGGACAAGGCAGGGGGATGAGAGGAACATCAGGTGAAGAATAGAGGAAGGATGTGTAGCTCCTATGAACCTTATACCAGTGCTATAAATATTCAGTGACTCTTCAAAGACAGGTTATATATTATTGATTCACTGCTACAGCTATTGCATCCTCAGGAAAAAAACAAAACAAAACACTGCATTGCTGTAATTCAGCTGTATTGAACTAAAACCAACCATGTTCTAAAAACCAGGTTCCCTTGCTCTTCTCTAAGGACAAAGGCAGAAAATAAATAAAATTCTCCTTTTCTTAATGTACAGTGGGCATAAATTGTTATTTATCCAGAGTGACTAGGAAAGAAATATGTAGAAGGCAGAGAGTTATTAAGTCTTAATGTACAAGTTGTTCAAGATTTGATTTTACAGGAGATTTTAAAAATCATTTAAGAATCCCAATAGATTTAGGGCATGCAAGAGGGTTTTGCTTTCTAGATGAATAGTACAGTGGTGAAGACACAACTTTTAGTGTGGCCATGACCTGAAAAATGTGCATTGTATCCAACAGGTAACTTTTCATCCCCAAGTCTGTTATGACTCTATGTACGTCCATGTACACCTGTCATTTAGCTTCCACTCATAAGGGAGTATATGCGGTATTTGTTTTCCTGCTTGTGCAGTATTTCACTTAGGATAATGGCTTCTAGCTCCATCCAAGTTTCTATGAGACACATTTTGTTCATTTTTATGGCTAAGTAGCATTCCATGGTATACATATAACACGTTTTCTTTATCCACTCATCAATTGATGGGCACTTAGGTTGATTCTGTATCTTTGCAAATGTGAATTGTGCTGTGCTAAACACACAAATGCATGTGTATTTTTAATATAATTATTTCTTTTTTCCTTTGAACAGAAACCCTGTAATGGGATTGCTGGATCGAATGGTGGGTTTACTGTTAGTTCTTTGAGGAATCTCTGTACTTTCTTCTATAGAGGCTGGACTAATTTACATTCTCAGCATCAGTGTGTAGGTGTGCCTTTTTACCTTACCCACACCAACATCTATTGCTTTTTTACTTTTGACTTTACTATTATTATTATTTTTTTTTGAGACAGAGCCTCAAGCTGTCACCCTGGATAGAGTGCTGGCATCACAGCTCACAGCAACCTCCAACTCCTGGGCTCAAGCGAGTCTCGGGCCTCCGCCTCCCAAGTAGCTGGGACTACAGGCACCTGCCACAATGCCCGGCCATTTTTTGGTTGCAGCTGTCATTGTGGTTTGGCGGGCCCAGGCTGGATTCAAACCTGCCAGCTCAGGTGTACCCAGTGGCTGGTGCCTTAGCCCATTGAGCCACAGGTGCTGAGCTTTGATTTTATTATTAATGTTTATTGCAAACTAATGTAGCCTCTATGGAAAGAAGTACAGAGAACTGTCAAAGAACCTAAAGTTTTTTCTACCTTTCTGTTTATTTTTGGCCAGGGCTGGTTTATTTTTTTGAACCCACCACCTCTGGTATAAGGGGCCAGCGCCCTACTCCTTGAGCCACAGGCACCACCCCAAGTTTTTTCTACATTTTAAAGATGGTTATTCTGACACAGGTAGGATGGCATCTCACTGTGGTTTTAATTTGTATTTCTCTAATCATAGTAATGTTTTTTAGATGTTTCCCACCCATTTTTATATCTTCTTTTAAAAAATGTCTGTTCATGTCTTTTGCTTATTTTTTAATGAGGTAATTTCTTTTTCTTACCGATTTGTTTGAGTTTCTCATAGGTTCTGGATACTGGTCTTTTGTCAGATGTATAATTTGTGAATACTTTCTCCCATTCTGTAGGTTTCTATTTATTTTGCTGTGCAGGAAATTGCTAGTGTAATTAAGTCCCACTTATTTATTTTTGTTATATTTAATATTGGAGTTTTAGGCCTAAATTCTTCCCCTAGGCCAATGTCCAGAAGAGTTCCTCCCCAAGTTTTCTTTTAGAATTTGTATAGTGTCAGGTCTTGTATTGAAATTTTTAATATACTTTGAGTTAACTTTTGTATATGATGAGAGATAGGAAAGATAGGAAACCACTATTGTTCTTCTGCATGTGGCTATCTAAGTTTCCTAGCACCATTTATTTAATAGGACATCCTTCCCTGAATGTGTGTTTTTTGTCTGCTTGATTGAAGATTCCTTGGTTTTAGGCAGATGGTTTTATTTTTCTCTTCTATTCCATTGATCTATATGTTGATTTTTACATCAGTACCATGTTGTTTTGGTAAGATCTATAGTTTAGAAGACAGAGTGCAAGGCAGTAGGGTAAGGCCATTGGACTCAGAAAGATGTGAAATTGGATCCTGGCTTTGCTACTTCCTAGAAGTGTGACCATAGCAATTAAACTTTCTAGCCAAAGACTTAAACTTTCCATTATCACATGGGACAATAGAATGTTGCTTATTATACAGTTTTCCTGTGAGAATTAAATAGGTTACTGAATATAAAACATAATCGGTATTCAAAACACATATGAATATAAATAAAACAATACTTTGAGGACACTCCAGGAAAGAAGGAAGGAAGAGTGTTTGTCTGAGGCCTCCATGATTTCTCACCTTATCTCTGGATACACATGAGGTATCACGTGACCTCAGTGAACCTCTGGAGACAGGTGGGATGAGCAAAGGTGAACATTACTATAACAAGATAGGAGTCTTATTTGCTGATCGTTTCATGTCATGATCTCTCGTTAAATACTCAATGAGTTCCACAGAGCAATAGACTATATCTTAAACTTCATGCAATTCCCTGAGGTGCCTCACATGTCCTGAGCAGGTCCTTAATGTACACTTGTCTGAATAATTAGTGAGGTACTTACGAATCTATGGTTTAATTGTCATACTCTTGAGGGATGCCTGAGGCATGGACTAGAACTCCAGCAATTGAGCTCTGGTCCTTCCTTTGCCATCTTCTTACCAGTGTCCAGCGGCAAATTATAGGCTCTCTGGGCCTCAGACATCTTATTCTCAACTGGATGCTAAAAAACAGGGAACTGGATCTGATTTTATTTTATTTTTTTATGATCTCCCTATGCCTCTAAGATGACATGGCCCTAGGTAGGACAAGCATTATGTAAATTTTCCATCTTCCTCTTCAGTTTCCTACTAGCCTCAGAAACTGTTTTTGTAGTCAGAGTCCTAGGAGAGAAATATGAGACAAATACATATTATATTTACTTTAGCTTAGTTTTACAGCTAAGCCACTGAGACTTGAGTTAACAGTTATAGCTAATGCAACTTTGTCTATGGGGCAAGAATGCTGTGCTCAGGGCAAAGACATATATGGTCCACTTGCTTGCAGGATACTCTCTCTGTCAGGCCTTTGACAGGCACTAGAGAACAGTCAATTTCAAGTTAAAGTATCTGGCAAGGACGAGCACCTTGGGATTCTATTTGGCTGCCTGAAAGAAAATCCTTATTTGTTGGCTATTTTTATCTTCTTTATTAGGAGTAGCTTTGGGAGGATAAAATATTGCCTGTATAGAAAAGAATATTTTTCTTCTTGTTTGCCAAGGCAAAATAGTATGTATCTAGTTAATCCAAGAAAGATTAAAATAAAGCTCTTTAGGTATTTGAAGGTGAGAAATATAATATCCTTTGGAAATCGAATTAGCAATGTTCACACACAATAGATAGGATTAGTCATTTAAAGGAGAAATCCTTTGTAAAGGTGTAAAGTGTGTGTGGGGTTATAATTTAGTGAGTAGAATCCTAATAAATTATGTTTATATTATTTGGAGAAAGTTGTTAAAAACATACATACATATACATACAAGTAAATGGTTAATAAATCCATTCTCAGTTAGCCAGCAAAATCTGGCTTCACCAAACTCTATCAATAAATACCATCTTGTGAGGCTTTTGATTACAGGCAACTGACTTTATTTTCTTAATCATCTCTGTCACATGCCATAATATTTAAATTTTTAATAAAGCAAAAAGAAAAAAGAAGATACTAAATCATGGTTCAGATTAATAGGAATTGGGATTGGAATGTTATAAATTAGAAGGTCCTGAATGCACATTTTGATTTTGGTAGAGTTCATAGAACCAATTGCTGATGACAGATTGTTAATGCTCCCAAATTTTATTTGTCTTTTTTCACTTTTATCATTATTTTTAAATTAGACAAATAATGAATGTACATATTCATGGGGTGCATAGCAATGTTTTGATACATATAATGTACAGTGATCAGAGCAAGGTAATTAGCATATCCATCATGTCAAACATTTATCATTTCTTTGTGTCGGAAACATTCGATATTCTCCTTCTAGCTAGTTGAAATTGTATAATAAACTATTGTTAATTATATTCAACCTCCTGTAGTATAGAACACCAGAGTTTATTCCTATTATCTAGCTCTAATTTCATATCCTTTAACAAATCTCTCCCTATCCCTCCCTTCCCCCTACACTTTCCAGCCTCTAGTGTCCCTGTTCTACTTTATATTTGAGATCAACTGATTTTTAGCTTCCACACGGGAATGAGAAAATGCAGTGTTTCAAGTTGCTTCTGACTTGTTTTATTTAACATAATGTCCTTTAATTCCTTCCATGTTGCTGTGAATGACAGGATTTCACACTTTTTATGGCTGATTAAGATTCCACAGTGTGCCTATACATTTTCTTTATCCATTCATCTCTTGGTGGACATCTAGATTAATTATATATCTTTGCTATTGTGAATAGTGCTGCAATGAATATGAGGTGCAGAGATCTGTCTAATGTAATGATTTCCTTTTCTTTGGGTAAATGTCCAGCAGTGGAATTGCTGCAGCATATGGTAATTCTATTTGTAGATGTTTAAGGGATTTCATGCTGTTTTTCATAGTGGTTGTACTAGTTTGCCTTTCACCAACACGGTACAAGAGTTCACTTTTCTCCGCATGCTTGCCAGGATCGTTATTTCTTGTCTTTATAACAGCTATCTTCACTGGGACAAGATGACACCTCATTGTGCTTTTTATTTGTTTCTACCTGATAATGTGTGGACACGTAGACATATTTAGTATATTTGTTTTATTTGTCTCAAGGGTTAGAGGTGTTGAACATTAATGTTGAACATTTAAAATTCCTACTTATCTGGTGCTATTTCCTAAGCAAGACAGAAAAGTATGGCAATATTTGAATAGTTTACAATAGGGGAAGATTGGAAACTTAATTTCTCATTTCTTCATTTCCTCATTTCATAGTGCCAAGATGTGGAAACAACCTAAGTGCCCATTAACCCATAAACAGATTAATAAACTGTGGTATAAGTATCCCATAGAATACTACTCAGCCATAGAAATGGAGACATTATATCTTTTGTATTAACCTGGATAGATCTGAAACATATTCTTCTTAGTGAAGTATCACAGAATGGAAAAGCAAGTATCCAATGTACTCAATACTAATATGAAGCCAGTAGATGAACTAATAAATGTCCACACAAGAGAAAAATGCAATTCAATTCAAGTTAAAGGGATGGGAAAGGGGAAGGGGGGAGGGTAAGGGGGAATGGTGTGCTCCCACCTACTGGTCACAGTGTAAGGGTAGATGGCTCATTTCCTGGGTGCGGGACACAACTACAACAGAGACTTTACCTAATAATGCATACACAGCAACCTAATATTAATCTGAAAGAAATATAAATAAATAAGTAAATAAATAATAGCAAATTCAGTTAAGCAGCAGGTAGTTTTTGTGCTCTGAACAGATGTTAGTATAACACAGTTGCAGAAATATCATCACCTTCATTATAGAAAAATAAATATAAAAAATTCAAAACAGAAAAAGATAGTATATATTTCTGATGTAATCTCTGATAAGCTAATTAGTTTATGGACACCTCCCATATCCAGGGGAAGCTATAGTGGAGAATAAACAAATCAATGAGAGTGCATAATTTAATAAAGAATGAAGCCCACCATCCAGAACAAGAGCAGCAGAAGACCTTGTTCTGGAATCTTTCCACAAGTCTCTTGTTGTAAAAGGAATAATACTCTCTGGCAGAAAGGTAGAAACTAAAATAGTCAGATGTGTTTTTCTGAGTCATGAGAAATAACTCGTACATTACTGGAAATCAATGGAAACCTGTATCATACATTTTACAAAAAGAAATGAATTTCCATTTAGTAATAATAGTGTTACTAAACTAGAGGCTGTCTACTAAGATCTGTCAAACTCTGAATTTTTCTAAAGAAATAGAAAACTTAAGAAATAATATCAATTTCATACATTTCAGGATGATTTCTGTCATGTCATGTTCGGGGTGCATAAACAACAATAAAACCCGGCAGAGTGATTTCTCCATTTGGAGCTGGTATGGCTGTTCCTTTTCTCTCACTTACGTGTATATACATTCACATCACATAGAATCCTGCTTTGTGGATCTTATAGCAAATTTTTGAAGAGAAGATTTATTTAATTTTTAGACCAAACACAACCAATGACCTTAGCAAATATCGCATAAATCCCAAGGACGAAAGTATGCAAACATTATGGTGATATTTTCTTTTTTCTATTACTTGATTAAGTAGAAACTTGGAAGTTTGTGTATCCCCAGCTAAATTTGGACCTAATCTAACAGTCAATATGGATATTGATAATCAATATTAACTTGACTAACTTGACTGCATAGTAAGAAAACTTCCAGCAGTGTCTTTTTTAGTTTTGGTTAGTTGGCAGGGAAACTGCCCATTGTTGCTTAACACATGCTATTGTCATCTCCCATGAAGGGTCTCCCATGAAGGGACAGACTCTTCATCGAGTATCACTCTTTATTGTAGATAGCACTATTCCATGAAAATGCTTTTTTTCCTATTGACCTCAGAATCTTCTTCAACATGACACTTAAGTCTGCCAGTATTAGTTGGTTAGCATTTGTATGTAAGATGAAAATTTCTTGCCCTGTCAAAGCACAAAATGGCATGGATTTTTATTTAAGCTAAGGTTCCCTAAATATTTAATTCGTTACCATATAATTGTGAGAAGATAGCAGCTTACAAGTTATGTACTTATCTTGTGTCAGAGGAAGTAAGATCTTGCTTACAAATTGCACCTCAAGGGATATATTATGATCAACGCCTAGACACTTTCCATTTTTCAATTTTATGAATGACCTCCTTGCAGAATGCCAGAGCAGTGTTTATGTGTTGTGGGGTGTCACATCAATTAGAATAAGTCAAAGAGATTTGTGAACATCCATTTGTTGACATTTTACCAACTTTTGAAAAACTGACTTAAACTTAACAGCAAAGTCACTAGCGCAAAATACCTTTTTATTTTTTCCTTGTTAAAGAAAATCTGAGTGTTGTATCAGAAATGCCTCCAGAAAGTCCAGGATTTTGGAACACTTTCCAGAAGACTTTTGATAAATAATGTATGACAAATAATGTGTAGAAGGCAGACACATTTAGTTATATTTATTTCTCCCTCACCCTTTTAAATACTTAGAAAACCACACAAAGTTAACATCTACAGCGAATCTGAAATGTTTTCTCTGCTCAGTTTTTAGAGTAGAAAAATTATCTCTGGGGTAATGTGAGGAAGCTTGTTTTAAACCCAAATAACTTGTATCACAAGTCCATGAATTAATAAAATCATTACTAGACAGAGTTAGCATGTAGAAATCAGCAACAGAGAACACGTGTGGTCATATTCCATGAAATGAAGATTATATCGCTAAATGACATCATTGGATCTGATCCTATTAAAACAGTATGATAAGCTACTGATCATGTTCAATTTTTCCCTTACTTTTAACATTTTACAATTAAAAATGGAGGATTTTATTCTGAATGATGACTGCCTCAATACAATGTGTTCCTCATTCCAATGGTTAAACAGATGCTATTCTAGAAATACAGACAAGAGGGAATCAAAACTATTAGCCTCTTAATTGATAATAGAATTGAGATCTGATGCAAATTCTAGGATCACTGTGACCTTTATCGTATTTTTATTTAACTGTGGACAAAGCTTTGAATTGGTATGAGGAATTTCTCTTTCTTTTAGGAACCTTGACTTTGCCGGGGTTATATCTATTCTTACGGATTAATTATCCCAATTCCTTATGTCTCTAGAAAAAGTCACACTTAGAAAATGGTTAAAGACTATCATTAATTGAATTACTATTCAAAAAAAATGTATTACAGAGTTTATTTTACCTTCCAAAATTTTTTCTGCAGCCTGTAAGAAAAAGAAATACAAGAAGACATGTTGAATTCTGTTAGTTTTTTTTTTTCTTTTATGACAAATTCTAAACATCAGCCTTTAACTCTTTAATCTGGAGAGTCCTACCCAATTTTTCTGTCCTTATGCCTCTAGATCTAAATGCAGTTAGTCCAGCTTCACTATTCCATGAAAAATGCTCCAAATGTTAATACTTTATTATAAACTGGTGATTTATCTCTGTCACCATTTGCCCATTTCAGACCAGGGCTCCTCTACTCTCTCTGCTACTCTACCCTTCTCAGACCAGAGCTCCAACTCCAGCGGCAGCGGTGGCCACGTTTGCATGACTGGTATCTACAAAACACTCTACAAGTGATGGTTATAAGATGAACATATCAAGAATAAGGCCAGATTGTTTTGCCATTAAGAAATTTCTATCTTAAGAAGAAAAAATCGATAAGTAGAATGTACTTACTATCTGCAAAACCACACATACATGCACACAAATGGTAAAATTAAAAACCTAGATCAGTATATATGACTGAATATAATGAAGAGCAATCTCCATTTTTACATTTCAGAATAAAATTTTACAGTATTACAGGTACACACACACACTCACACACATACACTCTTGAGGGTATCTTTTTCTCTGTAAAAATTACAAGGATTAAAGCTGCCAGCTGTTGCAATGAAAGCCTTCATTATAATTATTTCATTAATTTTAGATGATATGCAACAGTAAGTTTATTTGTGCACTGCTAAATATTTTTTATAATTAAAACTGTATCACTCTTGTCAGAATAAGTAAACAGAACTCATTATCTCTTGTGTAAGATCCTGTTTTTAATTTTTTTGTTTGTTTATTTTGTTTCATGGACTTATTAAAACACAACTTTACAACCTACAGTGATGATAACCTAGCTTAGTTTTTGGCACAAATTTTTTGTTAAATGTTTGTTAATTAACAATATCCTTGGCAAATAAAATAGAACAACTTCCGCTCACTATGTCTTTATTTAAGGTCCTAGATGATATGAGATACTTTATTTCACCTCCTCTGCTTTCTCATTGTGGTCTCCTTAATTCAACTAGAAGCTGGAGGATGAAGCTGAGAAAAATAGGCACCAAACTAATAAAGGTCTTTTTAACGGAAAGCAGGGATTGGAGAAAATAATGCAAAAAACTGAGGTTTCCCTTAGTTGATGTGCAGAAATCATAACAGGTAAAAGAAGCTTGAGTAAACTGTAAAGTTTAGCTAAACGCACCTCTATCATTAAGCTACACAAATACAGGAAGGAAAATGCTGCTGTTCCACTATGGCGATCCCTGACATGTGTCACCTCTCTTTCATTAATTAGGTTTGTTTTCAAAGAGTATTCTTTGCAAGGCTCTTTATATTTTTAAATTTTTTTCTTTATATTTTAATAGTGAAATCCACCTTGAGCAATCTAATTGTCATGAGACCATCACTGCTACTTTCTCTTTGCCACAATGTTGTACAAGGGGTGAAAAAATCAACACCAAAATGCCATTCAAAAATAACCGTGTTGGAAGGGAAAACAAAGTACCAGCCTAAGTTCTAATCCCTGAACTGTCATTAACTAGCTAGAGATGCTGGGTGAATCTGTACTTCAGTTTTTCTCCTTGTTTTATTCTTTTTATTATGTCCTTCTCAGTTTTTCAAGAATTTCCCTACTTTGATTATTTTTTCTATCAAACATAATTTACCTCTATGTCTCCATGGGGTCATTCCTATATGTTTTAACATTCCCAATCTTAATTAAAAAAAAAAAATCCTACCATGTCCTCATGTCTGTCTAGTAAACCTGGCTCCATCCAAACTTCTAGAAAAATTATCTGTACAACTATTTTCTCTTTCTTTTTCCTAATCTAGCTTCTGTCTTTATCATTCCACCAAAACTACTTAAATGAATAGCACAGCAACCTTTATGTTGCCAAATGCAAAGGATGCTTTTCTAGACTAATAAAGCACTTTGCCTGGAAACATTTTCCTAGTTGGCTGTTCTATCAAGCCATTCTGTGTTCCTCCTACCGTAGGCTACACTTAGTCAGTTTCCTTTTTTGGCATCTGCTCTCCCCCTGAACTCCCTCCCTAGATAATCCCATCCCTGTTTATGCCCATGTGAACATTTGGGGCTCTAGTTCCTACTATTTCCCAAGATGCTCTTTCATAGTTTCTTGCAATATCACCAGAATTTTTTATGAGAAGCCAAAATGCAAGACATGAAACAATGTCCAGCCCCATCAATAGTGGTCTTTACAATATCCCGACATACTTTGAGCTCTCAACCATGGAGGTGATTGGCAAGGTCACATGGTGAAGTGTACAGACTCTGGATAAGATTGCCCAGATTTACGTTGTATCTCTGCTGCTTAGGTAATCTGTCATTGACTCAGTTTCTTGTAATACAGGGATTATGGTAATAATACCTACATCATAGCACTATTGTGAGGGTGAATGAATAGCATAAAGTGCTTAGATAAGTATCTAGTCCATAGTAAAGGAACCGTGAAGGGCCTGAGAGTTTACCCTGCATGTTACTATTCATGGGTGTTAGCAGAAGATACAAAATTCTTGGTCCAGAGACAAAAAACTTTAATACTCATGGAAGAGCAAAGACCATGGTATCACATTTTTTTTTGCTTCCTTTTTCCTTTTAAGTCCTGAGGGTCCCAGATGGGTGTTACACAACTGTTACATCACAGATTAAGAACCCCAAACCTAAGAGATTGGACTCTTTTACAATGAGTTGCAAGCGTACCAGCTCTTTGCTCTCAACAGAACCATCATCATTCTTATATTTGAAAGTAAGAAAATCTGCTTTTTGCTTAGGTTGAAGACACTAGTACCACCACGATCTTTCAAAACTGCCTGCTATTCAAACATTTGAAAAAATAGTCTGGAACATGATGGCAGTTCTTTACTCACAAAATGTGAAGAAAGCCCACCAGAAAGGGGATTGGGGTGTGATAGAGAATTGATTGTCACTCCTATGAATCCCACAATAGTTTGTGTATGTTGCAAATATATCATTGCCGATATGGTATAATGTTTGTGTTATTTTGTGATATTCTTGAGAGCAGATATTATAGCTTATTCATCTTTGGTGTTCTTGATCCTACCTTTTACCTCCCAGCACCTAGAGATGAATGCTAAAATATTGTTTTTCACTATAGGTTGAATTATTTGTAATTGAAAATTCATGAGTACCATGGTTGAGAAAACTTTTTCTCTTCAGGCTGTGATAAAAGACATGTTCTTAGTTCAAAGGAACATATAGCATTCAGGGCAGTAGAGAGACATGATGCTTATCGGCAAATTAGCATTTTATTTTTTAATTATAGAAAATAGAATTAAAGGTTAGGATCAAGATGGCTGAGTAGATACAGATAGCATGTGCTTTCTCAATAGAGAGGAACTAGAATATTAAGCAGATTCTCACATTTTGAACATTTGAGGTCAGACAACTAAGTTTACAAACTCATCCTAGAAAAAGTTCTACATTGCTGGATATCACTATGGTAAATTTTGAGGTACTTCCCTTGGGAAGCTATGCACTAAAGCCAGTATCTAGTTCATCTGTCAATTTTGGAACTCCTTTTCTGGAATGGCCATGAAAGTGGTCATCATATGGCCAATGGGAGTACTTTGTAGTTGACCATGGCAATATTCAGCAATGAGGTTTGTAATATTTTTTCTAGGATGAGTTAGTGGTCCAACCTCATATCATCCAAGAGACAGAGAGTGCTATGATTCACCAGGTAAGTGATGGGAAGCACCAAAGGTGGGTAAGGGGAAAGATCAGCGATACCTGCCAGGCCACTGTATGTGGTAAAAAAGTAAGACAGATGCCCCCAGGACTGCATTCTCTGGGATGAGCTTTTATGATCTTGGCTACAGGAGAAACCCCTGACTCACACAAGACTCAGGTCTAACCTAGTAGGTTGTTTGGATATTTCACAGAGACATTGGACCAGAAAGGGAACTTAGATAAATCCCACAGCCATCTGAGCCTAGAGTGGCTTACCTGGGCATCATTCTGAAAACCTAGGTAAAGAACAACTGCAGATGCCCCTGCAGGAGGGATAGAGGAGCTCAGAAACTCCCACACACCCTTAGAAAGATCTCCACCACCCTGCTACAAGCTGCAGGTGAGACAGAGATGTGGGGAGACAGTGTTTCCCACAGTTTCTTGCTCACACTGCCTGTTTAGGTCAGGCCTAGCCTTTTCAGTTGCAGGCCCAAGGCATCATTTTGTATGTTTGACACTGGGAAGTGTCCTGCTCTTGGGCTGAGTTGAGACTTGATGCAGCTTCACTCCAACCAAAGATAATGTTTAAAATATCAGATATGGAATTTGAAGTAAGGATAGCAAGTAAGCTAATGGGAAAGATAAGAAAGTAAAAAACAACACACAGAAAATAAATCCAGTACATGAATGAAAGTTTACTAAAGAAGTAGATAGTAATAATAATAAAACTTCAGAACTGCTGTAAATGAAATAATCATTTAGGGAATTTGAAATTACAGTGGAAAATTCAGTGGAAGAAAGAATTTCAGAGCTTGAAAACAAGGCCTTTGAATTAACTCAGTCAGAAGCAAAGAAAAAAGAATCAAGAGAAAGAAACAAAATCTCCAAGAAATATAGTGTTATGTAAAACACCAAAACATAAGAATCATATGTATCCTTGAAAGAGAAGAAGAAAAAGCAAAAAGCGTGGAAAGGTGCTTTTGTTTTGAGGGAACAATGGAAGAGAATTCCCTTGTCTTGCTAGAGATTTCGACATCCAGGTACAAGAAGATCAACAAACTCCTGGAAGAATTATTCCAGTAGTACATCATCAAAGGACATGGCATCAGTCAGGCTAAAGTCAAAGCAAAGGAGAAAATTCAACAAGCTGCAAGATGAAAGTACCAAGCAACTTGTAAAGGAAAACTTCCATTGAACTAATGGAAGACTTCTCAACAGAATCTCTTCAAGAAGAATTGCCTGTGGTCCCATTTTTAGTCTTCTTAAATAGAATAACTATTAGCTAAGAATTTTGCATCCTGAAAAATTAAGTTTTATAGGAGAAAAATAAATAAAATTTTTCTCAGATAAGCCCTGAGACACCACTAGATTTGCATTAAAGAAATGCTCAAAAGTGCTCTAAATACCACAAAAAGGTCAATACTTGCCAGTATAAAAACTCTTGAAAGTGAAAACTCACAGCTCTTATAAAATGGTAACACAATGAAGAATTCAAAACATATAGATAAAAGTCAAATGATGACTAGTACAGTTTCTCACTTATCAGTCTTAACATTGAATAAAATGATCTAATGCACCATCTAAAAGATATAGATTGAAGCAATGAATAAAAATATACAACCCAGATATCTTCTGCCTCTAAGAAACCCAATTAACTTGTAAAGAGTTGCATAGACTCAATGTAAAAGGGTGGAAAAAACATTCCACACAATTGTAAACCAAAAGTGAGCAGGAGGAGCTAGTCTCATATTGGGTAAAACAGAGCTTAAAACAACAACAGTACAAAAGAGAAAAGATGGTGACTCCATCATTGGAGATTCCACCAACAGAACTACACAGATAATTGAGGCAAAAAATGAATAAACACTGGATTCACATGGAACTATAGAGCAAATGAACTTGACAGGTACTTACAGAACATTCTACCAAAAACCTGAAAAATACAGTTTTTTCATTAGCTCAAGGGACATTTTCCAAAATAGACCATATATGTTATGCCTCAAAACAAGCCTTAGCCTATTTTAAAAAGTCAAATTTATATTCACCACTTACAAAAATTTATTCAAAATGGATAAAAGATTTAAAACTAAGGCATGAAACAATAAAAATCCTTGAAGACAGTGTGAGGAAAACACTTCCAGATATTGGCTTGGGGAAAGATTTTATGAAAAAGACTTCCGTGGCAATTGCAACAACAAGAAACATAAACAAATGGGACTTAATTAAAATGAAAAGCTTCCATTCAGCTAAGGAAACAATAACCAAAGCAAACAGTCAGCCTTCAGAATGAGAAAAGATATTTGCATATTATGAATTGGACAAAAGCTTGATAACTAGGATATATAAAGAACTCAAATTAATCAACAACATAAAAACCCAAACAATACCTTATATCACTGGGTAAGAGAGATGAATAGAACCTACTCTAAAGAAGACAGATGAATGGCTAACAAACATATGAAAAAAGTGCTCATCATCCTTAATCATCAGAGAAATGCATACAAAATTACCCTGAGGTGCTTGCTTCAGCAGCACATATACTAAAATTGGAACCATACAGAGAAGATTAGCATGGCCCTTGCGCAAGGATGACACACAAATTTGTGAAGCGTTCCATATTTTTGAAAAAGTATCCAATGTACTCAGCCATACCATACTATGAAGCTAATTTATAGCTTTCATATGAAGGCTAAAACCCAATTATAGCACAAGAATATGGGGAAAAGGGCAAGGGAGGGTAGGGGAGGGGGAAGGATGGATGGAGTGAGGGCGATTGTTGGGATCACACCTACGGTGCATCTTAGAAGGGTACAGGTGAAACTTACTAAATGCAGAATATAAATGTCTTCATATAGTGATTAAGAAAATGCCATGAAGTCTATGTTAAACAGTTTGATGAAAATATTTCAGATTGCACATGAAGTCAGCACATTGTGCTCCATGATTGCACTAATGTATACAATTATGATTTAATAAAAATAAAAATAAAAAATGTGTATACATTTTTTGGCACCCTCTGTGTATGATGACAATTCATATAGACTAAATGTGTAGGCCTATACTTTCACAATTGAACACACCTGTGTAACTAGTATCCTTTTCAATAAAAAAAAAAATTACCAGTCCCCCCCCCCCAAATTACCCTAAGGTATCACCTAACCCCAGTGAGAATGGCCCACATCACAACGTCTACAAGCTGCAGATGCTGGTGTGGATGTGGAGAGAGAAGGGAATATTTTTACACTGCTGGTGGGAATGCAAACTAATACAACCTTTTTGGAGACTCCTCAAAGAGCTCAAAGAACTCAAATTAGACTTCACATTTGCAGGAGCAATCCTATTACTGGACATTGACCCAGAAGAAAAAAAGTCTATTTATCATAAGGATATTTGCACTATACTGTTTATTGCAGGTCAGTTTACAATCACCAAAATATGGAAACAGCCTAAATGCCCACCAACCCAGGAATGGATTAACAAGCTCTCACTAAAAAAGATGGAGACTTTACAACCTTTGTATTAACCTGGATGGAAGTGGAATACATTCTTCTTAGTAAAGCATCACAAGAATGGAGAAACAAAAATCCAATGTACTCTATTCTAATATGAAGTCAGTAAATGAGCTAAAACAATGGGGGTTAGGGGAATGAGCAAGTGGGGAGAGGAGAGGAAGGAGATGGGGTGTCATGGTGTATGACACACCTCTTGGGTGTGGGATACAGTATAAGAGGTATGTTAACAAATGCAACCAGTGTAACCTAATTCTTTATACCCTCAATGAATCCCAAACAATATAAAAAAAAAAAAGAAGGTAATACAAATCAAATTTATAGCATTTTTTCTTCCAGACCACAGTGGAATAAAACTAGAATTCAATTCCAAGAATTAAAAGCTACATGGATACGGCAAGAGTCAATTTTTGCAAGTGGTGTGAGGTGTTGGTCCAGTTTCAGTCTTCTACATGTTGCTAACCAGTTCTCCTACCACCATTTATTAGCAGGGGTTCTTATCCCCAGTGTATGCTTTTGTTTGGTTTATTGAAGATCAGAAGGCAATATACGGCTTGTTTCATCTGTACATTCTTTATTCTATTCCATAAGGCTATATCTCTATTTTTGTATCAGTACCATGCTGTTTTGATCATTGTCAACTTGTAGTATAACCTGAAGACTGGTAATGTGATACCTCCACATTTATTTTTATTTCCTAGAATTGCTTTGACTATTCAGGAAATTTAAGATATGAAATGATAAAAATTATAGAAAAAAATATGAGAAAACTCTTTATAAAATCATTCTGGGGAAAGATTTTATGAAGAAGACTTCCTTGGCAATTGCAGCAGTGCCAAAAAAATAAATAGATGGGACGTGATCAAACTAAAAAGTACAGCAACTAAAGCAAACAGACAGCCTTCAAAATGTGAAAAGATATTTTCATGCCAGGAATCTGACAAAGGGCTGATAACCAGACTCTATGGAGAACTCAAATTAATCAATAACAAAAGAGCAAATGATATCATTGCTAAGTGGGCATGAGACTTGAATAGAAACTTCTCTGAAGAAGACAGATGAATGGCTAACAAGTACATGAGAAAATGCCCATTTTCTCTAATTATCAGAGAAATGCAAATCAAAACCAGCCTGAGATATCTCCCAACCCCAGTGAGAATGGCCCACATCACAAAATCCCAAAGCTGCAGATGCTAGTATGGATGTGGAGAGAAGGGAACATTTTTACATATTGGTGGGATTGAAAATTCATAAAGCTTCTTTGGAAAGAAGTATGGAGAATCCTCACAGAGTTAAAAGCTAACTTTCCATTTGATCCTGCAATCCCATTATAGGGTATCTACCCAGAAGAAGTAAATCATCTTACCATAAGGATATTTGTTCATTGCAGCTCAATTCACAATTACCAAGACATGTAATCAACCCAAGTGCCCAGTAACTCATGAATAGATTAATAAACAGTAGTATATGTATACCATAGAATTTTATTCAGCCATAAAAGATGGAGACTCTACATCTTTTGTATTTACCTGGTTGGAGATGAAGCACATTCTCATTGGTAAAGTATCACAAGAATGGAAAAGCAAGTATCTGATGTACTCAATAGTAATATGAAACCAATAAATAAACAACTGCACACCCGTAGGAGAGAAAGTGGGGGGAGAAGGGAGGAAGGAGAAAGGAAAGGAAAGGAGAGAGGGAGATTGGTAAATTCTCACCTAATGTGTACAATGTAAAGGTATAAAGTACACCCCAAAGGGCTCAACTACAACTTCAACTTTACCTTAGAAACACAAACAACATACCCTAATCATTTGTACCATCTTATTAATCTGAAAAAAGAAATAAAATAATTGCTACAGTAACAAAATGGAAAAAAATAGATGACTGAATTGTACAATTGAAATAGACAGGTTGTATAGTATATGGATTGTATCTCAATAAAGCTGTTAAACAATTTAAGGAGGCACTCATCTCAGGGTCAGGCAGGTGAATGGGCAGCAGAGAGCCTTTATGCGAGTCAGTTTGGGCAGTTTCTTAAATTTTGTGCCTTTAGGGGCCATGCTAGCCTCACTCTAGTCTTTACTCTGGCAGTGTGAAATAATGAAGTGTTATATTAAATACACATAATGTTAGTACATACCAAGTACTAGTGGTAATTTAAAAAAAATTTTTAAAATTACCATTAACCTAAAAAGAATTTTAACCTAAAAAATTTTCAAAATTACCATTAACCTAAAAAGAAAAACAACCCTGCACAGGTACATGAAAATTAAGCAATGTACTCTTGAGCAATTTTTGTATCAATAATTAAGTCAAGATGGAAATAATTTTTTTTTAATTCAATGAAAATAATGCCAGCCACTATCCAAATTTCTGGGATATAGCAAAACCACTACTAAAAGGAAACTCATAGCAACTAAATACCTACATCAAAAAGATAGAATGATTATAAATTAACAACCTATTGTTACACTTCAGGGGACTTATAATAGAAAAACAAGAACAAACCAAACCCCAAGCCAGCAGAAGACAAGACAAAAAGTATCTAATGTACTATGAAAACCAATTTACAAACACTTAAATATTCATACAAAAGATAAAATACAAAGATAGTCCAGAAAGAAAGAGGGGAGAGGAAGGAGAGGGAAAGAGAGGGAAAAGGGCAAGTGGAGGGAAGGTATTTGTTGGGATCTCATCTAATGTGCACAATGCAAGGGAACATTTCAAAACAACTAAGAGTATATTATAAATGTCATACCACAAAAATAAGCAAGTGAGGTGATGGTTATGTTAATTAGTTTGATTTAGGCATGCCACATTGTATACGAAATCATCACATTGTACCCCATAAATGTATACAGTTATGATTTAATAAAGATTAAGTTAAAAAAAAAGAAATAACAAGGATCAGTGGAGAACTAAATGAAATTGAAACCAAAAACACAACACAAAAATCAATGAAACAAAAAGTTGCTTCTTTAAAAAGATAAACAAAATCAATAGACCACGAGCTAGATTAACTAAGAAAAGAAGAGAGAATTCATAGAAGGGCAACCAGAAATGAAAAGGGACATATTACAACAGATACCACAGAAATACAAAAGATCATCCAAGATTACTATGAGCAACTCTATGCACACAAAGTAGAAAATCTAGAAGAAATGGATGAAATTTTCGACACACAACCTCCCCAACTTGAATCATGAAGTAAAAGAAATTCTGAATAGAACAATAAGAACTAGTAGGATTGAACTGGTAATAAAAATATCTCTCCACGTATAAAGCCCAAGACCAGACAGACTCTCAGGTGAATTCCGCCAGGCCGTTACAGAAGAATCAGCCCCTATCTTACTGAAACTATCCATAACATTGACAAGAAGGGAATCCTCTTTTTTTGGGGGGGGCAGTTTTTGGCTGGGGCTGTGTTTGAAACCACCACCTCCAGCATATGTGACTGGCGCCCTACTCCTTTGAGCCGTAGGCACTGCCCAGAAGGAAATCCTTTTTAACTCATTTTATGAAGCCAGTATTACTCTGATACCAAGCTAGGACGAACACTCCCCAAAAGAAAACTACAGATCAATATCCTTTATGAACTTAGATATAAAAAGCCTCAAGAAGATACTGGCAAACTGAAACTAATAGCAATAATCCATCATAATCAAGTTGGTTTCATCCCACAAATCCAAGGGTGGTTCAATGCATGCAAACCAGTAATTGTCATAAGCAGAATTAAAATAAAAACCACACTGTTATTTCAATAGATATGAAAAAAAATTTGATAAATCCAGTACCCTTTTATGATGAAAGAGGTATAAAAGGAACATACTTCAAAATAACAAAGGCCGTGACGAACCCACAGTTAACATCATACTGAATGGGGTAAAGTCCAAAGTATTCTCACTAAGAACTAGAACAGGGCAAGTATGTTCACTTTCAACACTTCTGTTCAACAGAGTTAACAGAGCAATAAGGCAGGAGAGAGAAATAAAGAGTATCCAAACCAGATCCATATCTGGAAAGAGAACATCAAATTATTGCTCTTCACTGACAATAATATCTTGTATCTAGAAAATCCTAAAGATTCCACCAAAAGTCCTGGAATTGATAAATAAATTCAGCAAAGTCTTAGGTTACAAATCAGTATACAAAAATCAGCAGCATTTCTCTATATAGTCAAGCTGAGAGTCAAATCAAGGACTCAATACCATTCACTGCCAAAAGAATAAAATACCTGGGAATATACTTAACCAAAGAAGTGAAAGATCTCTACAAGAAGAACTACAAAGCAGGTATGAAAGAAATCATAGATAACACAAAGGAATGGGAAAACAGTTAAGCTCATGGATTGGTAGAATCAACATCTTTAAAATGTCCACACTGCCCAAAGTGATTTGGAGATTCAATGCAATCCCCACCAAAATATCAATGCCGAATTTCACAGATTTAGAAAAAATAATTCTAAACTTCATTTGGAACCAATAAAGAGCTTGAATAGCCAAAGCAATCTTAAGTGAAAAGAACAAATCTAGGCCATCACAATACTGGGCTTCAAATTATATTATAATGCTATAGTAACTGTAGCAGCATGGTGGTGTTATAAAAGTAGAGACACAGAACAGTAGAACAGAACAGAGGACCCAGAAATAAAACCATCTACCTATAACCAGCTGATCTTCAGCAAAACAGGTAAAAGCATACACCACTGGAAGGAAACCTCAGTCAATAAATGGTGCTTGGGAAGCTGGATAACCACACGCAGAAGAATGAAACAGGACCCCTATCTCTGCCCCTATACAAAAGTTAATTCAAAATGATAGAAGATTTCAATGAAAGGCATGAAACTATAAAAATTCTAAAAGAAAACATAGGAAAAACTCTTCTGGACACCAGCCGAAGCAAAGAGTTTATGATTAAGACCCCCAAAGACAAATAGAACAACAATAGAGAGAAATAAATAGGACTTTATTAAATTAAAAACTTCTACACAGCAAAGAAAATAATCAGCAGAGTTAACAGATAACCTACAGGATGGGAGACAATATTCATAAACTATACATCTGACAAAGGGCTAATATCCAGAATCTACAAAGAACTCAATCATATCAGCAAGGAACCCCATTAAAAAGTGAGCAAAAGACATGAACAGAAGCTTTTTGAGAAAAGGTAGATAATTGAACAATAAATATATGGAAAAATTCTCAGCATCACTAATCATCAGAGAAATACAAATTAAACTCACAATTACCTACCACCTTACCCTTGTCAGAATGGTCATTATCAGAAGCTCAAGAAACAACAGATGCTGAGAGGATACAGTGAGAAGGGAACGATACTGTTGGTAGGAAAGTAAAATAATACGTTCACTTTGGAAAACGGTATAGTGATTTCTCAAAAAACTAAGAATAGATCTACCATCTGATGCAGCAAGCCGACTAATGTGTATCTACTTGAAAATATGCCATTTTATTAAAAAAGACACTTGCACCCATATTTTTATGACAGGACACTCAACAATAGTAAAGATATCCGAGGAAGGTGGATTGACTAAGCTCATAGGTTCGAGACCAGCCTGAGCCAGAGCAAGACCTTGTCTCTAAAAATAGCCGGGCGTTGTGGATACTGTAGTCCCAGTGACTCCATGGCACTCTACCGAGGGTGACAAAGTGAGACTGTCTCAAACAAAACAAAACAAAGAAATAAAAAGCAGTAGTAAAGATATGGATGAGTGAATAAAGAAAATGTGGTATTTATACACCATGAAATATAACTCAGCCGTCAAAAAGAATAAAATAGTGTCATTTGCAGCAACTTGGGTAGAACCAAGGCCCTTTATCCTAAGTGAGGTAATCCAAGAACAAGAAACCAAACACCACACATACCTGTGGTCATACAGAGAGCCTTATTAGACAGTGAAGGCTCCGATGGGGAAAGGTGGGACAGTGCTATGGATGAAAAACCTATTGTGTACAACGTACACTATTTATAAAATGAGTTTTTTAAATGCCTAGTCTTCTCCCCTGTGCAATTCAACTAGGTAACAAAAATCTACTGTACCTCCTACATCAATTTAATCAAAAAAATAAAAGAAAGTAGAATTAGGGAGCCTGTTTTAATCCCTATTTTTGAAAGGAAAATATTTTGGGGGCTCCAGAATTCAATGGTAAATGCTACATTTAACCCCTGTGGCACTGAAAAATTCATAGCTGCATTTTCTAGCTTGTAATTTATTCTGTCTTAAATGGATATACAGCATAAGCTTTCTTCATTCTTCTTTAGAACTGTCAGAAATTTCTTCAAGAGTCTGAGAAACTGTGTCCCCAGGGTGGTGAACAGACACTATATATAGAAACATACTGGTCCATGGTTGTCTTTGCCTTGGTATTAATGGGGATGGCAGGTGCTAAAGAAAGGCAAGCTGATATTACGAGATAGAAATGAGTGACATGGTGTAGCATTAAGCATTTGGCATTAAGAGAGTTTGATCTTATCTGCACTGTGAGTAAGCTGCATAGAGCAGTGCTGTGTGCTTACACCTGGCACTGAGTTTAGATGGTGTCAAATTGCCCCTCAGGAGATTTTTGGGAGTTCTGTCCTGATTAGTATAATTAAATATTTATTTCATTTTTTTTTCTTTTTGCTAACAGTAATAGTTAAGTACGTGGTCAGATTTCTTGATGAGGGTGAGAGGAGAATTATTCCCAATAGTGAAAATCCGGACAAGAAAATAGAGTGAGAAAAAAAAAAAAAAGAAAGAAAGAGCCTGAGTAAAAAATTATTCTGGGTTTAAATTCTGACTCTGGTATTTCTTAGGTATATAATCTTGGAGAAGTTACTAAAATTCTAAGAACCCCAGTTTCTTTTTATTTTATTTTACTTTTTTATTATCTTTATCATTAAATCATAGTGTAATCAAGGGGTACAATGTGCTGGCTTTGTATACAATCTTAACTATTTTCATCAACCTGATTAACATAGCCCTCCCAGCGAATTCTCCATTATTATATGAAGACATTTGTAAAGGTTCGCCTGTACCCTTCTAAGATGCACCGTAGGTGTGGCCTCACCAATTACCCTCCCTCTGCCTCTACATCCCCTCTCCCCTCCCTACCCTTGCCCCTTTCCCTATATTCTTGTGTTATAGTTGGGTTATACTATTCATATGACAGCTATAAATTAGCTTCATAGTAGGGCTGAGTACATTGGATACTTTTTCTTCCATTCTTGAGATACTTTGCTAAGTTGATTTGGTTTGCTTCACAGGAACTGGGCATGTATTTCTAGGCAGCGCCTTTAAAGAGGTAATTATGATAAAGTGAGGTCATGTGGATGACCCTGGTCCTGTATGACTGATGCCCTTATACAAAGTGGACATCAGCACACAGACAACACAAAGACTGGAGAATGACCATGTGAGGAAACAGCAAGAGAAATGGCTATTTACAAGCCAAAGAGAGATGCCTTAGACAAAATCAAATCTGGCCGCAGTTTAGGACGAGTAGTCTACAGCACTGTGAGAAAATAAACTTGAGTTGTTTAAGCTAGTGGTCTCCAACATTTTGTCAGTAGGGACGAGCTTCATGGAAGACAGTTCTTCTACCTCTGGTGGGGGGTTAGAGGAGGAGGTGGCTGCAGGATGATTCGCTAGCATTAGATTTCCATCTCAGATCGTCATGCATTAGATTCTCATAAGGAGAGTGCAACCTTCATCCTTCCTATGTGCAGTGTATGGTAGAGCTCATGTGCTGAGAATCTAATGCCGGTGCTTATCTAGCTGGAGGTGGAGCCAAGGGAATGTTGCCAGCATTGAGGAGAAGTTGTAAATACAGATGAAGCTTCACACTCTCCCTGCCATTCACTCCCACCTAATAGCCCAGAGGCTGGTAACAGTCCACAGCCAGGTTAGACGGACTGATGGCTGCTAAGCCATCAGCTTGTTGCATTTTTGTGATGACATTCCTAGCAAATTTCTAGTGTCCCCTGTCTTAGGGCTTTCCTTAGTAATTTGTACAAGCTCTTTTTATATCAAATATATTTATTATTTCTTTCTTGTATTTGTTATAACGCGATTATTTGCCTTTCTAATACCTTCTTTCTGTGTGTGTTTACAATACGTGTATATTTGCTATTTTTCTGCAATTATTCTTCATTTCCTTGTGCATTCTTCCTAGTGCTTCAAAGCTTTTGAAGGACTTACATTCTTTGCTCCAAATATTTGAAGGTGATTTACTTCTAAGCATAAATCAGCACCTATTATTTTCATAAAATTGTCTACTTAATACGAAGGACATTGGATTCAATCAAAGTTTGTTTGTTTGTTTTTGCAGTTTTTGGCCAGGGCTGGGTTTGAACCTGTCACCTCTGGCATATGGGGCCAGCGCCCTACTCCTTTGAGCCACAGGCGCCACCCTTGATCAAAGTTTTTGAAATTCGATAGCAAGCAGAGGTGAAGCTTAATGTCCAGGTAATGCTGGATTCCACTGGAGCCCACTGTGTTCAAATCCCATTTAGAAATATCCAGCCCAGTGATGAGAAACTCCTCAAGAACATGAGCAGATAGAAGCAAGATGTGCCTTGATTCTAGAATTTTCTCTGTGCCCAGGGCCTTTGGTCATTTCCTGGTGACAACTAGCTTGCCCCTAGTTGTCATTTCCACCAGCTGTTTGCGTATCCAGAACCCCTTCTTCCTTCTCTAGATCACCGTTTTTTTTTTTTTTTTTTCATGTGGCAGCTTAGTTTGTGGAAGTGAAGCACTGCCCACCATGGCTGGAGGCCTGCTTGTTCCATATGTCTCTCCAGCAAATTGAAGCAGCACCTTCTACTTCAAAATGAAAAAAAAAAAAAATTGGAACGTGAGACATGAAAGTTGATAAGTCAGCATTATATTATGCTGCCAGTGATATGGACAAAAAGAATGTACTAGGTACTTGTGATCTGCCATGTTCATGACCACCATGGGCTTAAAATTTTATACATGTGTCACTGAGTCACTGCCTCTCAATTTTTCTCTCTCCCCACTTTTTGGACAACCAACATATTTCTCAACCAATGTTTATCAAGTACCTTTCTGAATGAAATACTTAGAGCAGTGTCAAACCGTGGGCAGGTTTTCTTTTCTTGCCTGTTTATAAACTGCAACCCTGATGCTCAGATTTGGCTGCAACTTTCTGGAGGGCAGACGTGTAGCATGTACTGACCTTCTACTGAACATCTTCTGTATTTCAGATTGTTCCCTAGAATATTTTAATACCTTATTTTGTTTAATTCAAAAGTATATAATGGGAGTTAAAATTATTGCCATTTTCCTTTTTAGCGAATTTGGAATCTCAGTGAGAGTAATTTAGGAAAGGCACCCATGCAATGCTATCATTCTATGAAGGTAGGTTTATCTTATTTAAAATAGTATGATGGTCATTTTTTGAGAGATTTACACCCAATACTATTATAGCTCCATAAAATCAGTCTTCTTCTCTAGTTGTTTATCAATGAAGTATCTATAGACACAGTATCCTGGTTCCTAGTGTGTGTAACATGATCAGTGATTATTTGTGGATATAAAGAAGGAAGAAATGGGTAGAAAAATGGAGGCGAAGGAAGAAAGGAAGGAGAGAAAGACCTACACAAATACTGCTTAGTCTCAGATACCTCTTCTATAGAATATAATGAATTTATACACTTACCTTGTGTACATTTGTTAAAATTTGATTTTTAAAAAACATAACTACATGTGTATGTTTGGCTGAATATGACTATACATGTGCATGTGTATATACACATGTAGCCTTATGTAAATGTACAAGAAATATTCTTGAGTATTTGAAAATTTGTTGGACTGTAGTTACTCCAGTTTATGTAATGTCATCCATAATTTTGAAACACTTTGAGGTCAAGTCCCTATACAAAGGGTAAAATCAAAATTTTTAATGATTGAATAAATATGAAAGCAAATTAAATCAGAAAGTCCTGTTTCCTTGCAGATACAATTTTTGGTTTTGCTGTGTATCAACCATTGGATACTTTTGTTGGAGCATTTCGTTTGCTCATTGTTTTCTGCCTTTGCATAATGGTAGTTAGAGTTTAATGAGAAAAGCAGAAAATTGGCTATGACATAAAGAATCTACTTCAAAGGAGTTATTCAAGGCAACAAGGAAATATGTTTGGACACAAATTTATTTTAACAAGTATAATTTTCTTCCTGTATTATAGTGGTGTGAGAATCCTAGAGATTTTTCTATGCCCATATATTTATTTTATGAAAATAATAGCTCTTTTATGACATAGAAATTCATTTGAAACAATTATGAGCTGTCATATCTCTTTGGTAAGCAAATTGTCCATGTAAACTTTCCTGATCTTTTTTTTTTAAGCATTATCACTTTTCAAGTCTTTTGTGAATAATTCTGTCTCAATTATTTTGTGAAAAAGAAAAGAACTAAAGCAATCTCAGAGGCGTTGGCTTGAAAAAATTTCCTTTTGTGAAGCATTGATTTAATTTGCAAGCCACAAAGATAGTTTTAGGGCTTATATTTTACTTTAAAGGAAGCTAAAGTATTTTTTCTTATTATAATATATGCTTAAACTATATTTTAGGGCAAATTAAGATGTTGTACAAGAAAAAGCTCAAAATTACTATAAGCCAAGGACAGAAGTTGAAGTTCTTAATTAAGAACACTATTTTCCACCCAGACATTAGGTTTAAATCCTTGCTATGTCACTTACTAGTTTTTTCTTTTGATCAATTACTTAACCTCTTTAATTTTTTTAAATTGCCTTATTCCCTAAAATACTAACAGAATACACATTTTACCTATACCAGATATTGATCAGATTGTGGTGAAGAAAGCCATTATCAGAGGATAATTATCACAATTTGCTATGAAAATGGATTCTCTTATGAGAGACACAATTTGGAATTTAAGGTGAACTGATACACTGCTTTACAAAATGTTTAATTAGATTGCATCTTCCTGCTACTAAGATGTATGGTCTTAGGGTTCTATATCAGGAGCTCTTGGAAAGAAAATATTACAAAAGACCTCTTAATATTGCAGAAAATATTTTTCTTCAGTTTAGAAAATGGACTTTGGGACTCAACTCTTTCTGATTGGCAAGTTTAATTGGGCTTTTGTGACAAATTGATGTGTGCATTTTTACCTTTATGACCTTTTCAGAGCAACATCTAGCATGTATGGGCTAATCTAACCCTCTGTGTATTGTCTAAAGTAACTAGGTCAGCAGTCTTCACTCCTTAATTTTTTCTCCCTAGAACACAGGGCTTATCATTTATCTATTATTTTAACCAAACTGAATCAAGGTATTTGCATCTTCTAAAAATTGCTATTTAAACACCACAAAGTAGCATAGTATTTATATTTTACAAACTCTCCTATCCTTCCCTTTTTATTTATTGACAGATCACCCTATCTGTCCATGTATCTAATGCTTTTGACAACTGATTCATACCAAATCATAGCCCAGAGAAGCAACTTGGCCATACATGAAGCTGTACTTGAGAAGGAAGAGGGCAGGATTGGGGAATGGCCAGACTAAAGCCTAGACCTTGATATTTGGATAAATGTCATGGCAGGTATAATGGGTTTACCAGCCACGTAGAATGGATGGGGTAAGAGAAATGAAAATTAGAGGCAACATCTTAAAAGCTTACCTCCATTGGAGCAGAGATATTTTAAAAACCAGGACACATGGAAGCCTCAAAAATATTCTATTCTGTTCAAACATTAATGTAGCACAAACTAGAGCAATGCCCTAAAATTCATACCCTGTGCCTTCCAGGAACGGAAAATTTTGTTTGAGGTTTGCGTGATTACGTCAGTAGTTTTCCATTTATTTCTAACAGGTAACCAAACACAGGGTGGTAATTTGACCCTCCTCCAGTTATGTCAGGTGAATGGTCAACTTGTTCCAGTTCATGTAGATCGCATCTTCCCATGTTTCATTCAAATGAACATCTTCACAGTATCTTATTTTCTTTTAAAATCCTGCAAATTGACTATAGAAAGAGAAAAGGAAACACATTCCATATACGTCCCTTTCAAAACATGAACACAAGACTTTGATTTGACTTTTCACCTTTTCAAACCTTTTGTGAAATTAGGTTTTAGCTTTTACAGAGTATTATCATTAATTTTCCATTTTTAATGAGTATTTTAAGGAAAACATATAATGATATTTAGTTATATCACTTGTATGTCATTTCAGCAACAGAAACGGGGCCCCAAACTGTGAGGCAACCATGACAAAGGTTCGTAGCAAAATTAAATCCTGTATTTTTTCAGGGCAGACACCCCTGTCCTGGGAATTGAGAAATCTGGGTTTATTCTTGCTTTGGTCACTATTTAGCTGCATGGCCTTTAGTGAATTACATCACATTTTAGAATATAATTTTTAAAAATAATCTGTCAAATGATAAGATTTTACTGGATACATCTTTTGGTCTCTTCCAGTTAAGAAATTCTGAACTTTACCTTAAATTCTTTTGCCTTTTCATTAAATAACCACTCAAGAAATATTTGAGACAATAAAATATAGAACGTATGAGAGATAAAAGGCATGCGTGCAAACATGCCCTATGGAAATAAGTGGAAAGATACTAGGAAAAGAATAATTACGTTTCTCAGGCAAGGTTTCGTATGAATGTTGAAAATGTGAACTTTTGATTCTTGCTCGTTGGATCATGTTTTTGTTCAATGCAATACTCAAGGCAGGTAAATGACAATTACTGAGGAAGTGAAGACTTTGAGTTTTATTTTTCACCGATCACTGAGTAAGCATCAGGTCGCCAAACATCTGTGAGCCTTGGTTTCTATCTTTCTCATGAAAGGATTAGTGTAGATGATTAGAACTTTCCTTCCCAGCTCTGGCAGAAGTCTAAGAAACAATCTTAATTAAAATCAGAGTCCAGAAAACCAAAGGGAAAATTCTGTTCTCACTGACCAAGTTTAGTGATTCAAAGCTCAGTTACGCATTTATGTTGAGTGTAAGCTTTTAATGAGCACTGTGTCAAGACCCTGGTGTGCAAAAATAGATTCTAGAAAACTAAATCTATGTGGAGAAGGACACAGGATTTTTTATAGTGTCTTAGGATCAGTGCTGTCATAGGAATGTGAAGAAAATGCCACTGAAAATACAGAGAAGGGAAGAAGTAAACGATTTTTCTGGGGGATTCACTGCTGAAAATACATAATAATTGGTATTTAATCTATGAGCTTGAGTTTGTCAAAAAGAGGAATGGGATGGTGGCACCAAGGCCCAAGATCAGATTAGTCTGATGCCAGAAAACCTGTTTGGTTTTATTTGATTGGAACGTAGCTATTAGAGGCCAGATAATGAATGAGATTTATCTAAATTGCGTAGATTTATCCTATCTATGATAGGAGTCATTTTAAAGGTGTTTAAATAGAATATTTGAGGGATCTAACTCTATCTGCGGTATAGAGGATGAAATGAAGGATGCTGAGACCGGTGGAAGGAAGGGAAGTTAGGAGTCTGTTGTGGTGGTTCTGGTCAGAGATTAATGGGGGTCTGAACTGAGATAGGCTGGGTTATGCTGGAGTGATAAGTTACCCCCAAATATCGGTGGTTTGGTCTAGTTCAACATATATATTCCACCAGAGTTTATTTCTTGCTCATTATGCATAACCCAATCCAAGTACGAAATTAGGAAAAGGACATTCATGGGGGCATTCTGGGACTCAGACTGACTGCTTCCACAGTCACCACTTAGGGGTAGGGGACATGGTAAGTCACACATGGTCTCCAAAGGCGTCAACCTAGAGAGGCCTCGTTTTGCTTCTGCTCATGTTCCCTTGGCAAAATCAAGCCCATGGCTGTGTCTAACCTCAAAGAGACTTAAGAATGCAATCCTGTAGGAGCTCTGAAAGTGAAAAACAAAATATGAGTGACCTACTGTCATGACTAATAGCAAATAATTAGATCTGAAGGAGAGAAGATTAGAGAAGCTGCTCTAACCAAAGATCCTTCTGTGTTAGACTTTTAGACTTACTGTTTATGCAGGTTAGTCCTTGTTCTTACTTGACAAATTTTACTTACCTTTATTTTTTCTTCTTCCAGAAAGTATTCCCTGACCATAAGCAGTAGGCAAGGAACTACGTCAGAGGTTCTCAGTGACGTGTTGATATCTGATTAACAACTGGCTCTCCATTCAAAAAAGAACAAAGACAAATCTTTATTTTAGAGACTTTATTGAATTTTCTGGTGTAAATTCTGCCATGGAGGCAAATCTCAAATTACTAGTGCAATGCCAGAGAACTCTGAGTTGGAAATAGATGGATAGATGAATGGATCTTATAATTTATGTGGGATTTCCACTGTACAGGTAGAACTAAGTAATATAAAATGTCAATAATAGTATGATGTAGTAAAATGATTGGGACGTGATAAGGTTTCAAGTATGTGAAATCTTTGTGTTAAATTTAATTTATTTAAGTGTGACTTTGTCTGATTTAATTTTTAATAATGACTGTGTTCAGTGACTGGCTTGCAAAATTCCTGAAAATTCAGCAATTGGCTCTCATGGGACAGTTACAAGCTGGCTTCAGCACACCACTAGGGGATTCCCCTTCTCTGCATCTCACAAGATTTGATACTTTTCTCTTCTGTGCCTCTTATCGAATTTTATTTTAATTATTCATTTAACCATCTGTCTTGTCTTCTGGACAATGAGCCCCACACGGGAAAAGGCATTGTCTCACTGTTGAATTTCTTGGTGCTTAATATGGTATTTGGAACATAGAAGAAACTCAGGGAATACAAATTGAGGTAATAAATAAAAACATATTTTTCAGCAAAGAACCAAATTAGTCATTTCTCTTTCCACTGATCTTTACTGGCAGGTGGCTAACTCATTCCTTTTTGTAAAGAGCCACTCCAGACAATTGCTCTTACATGAACCTCAAGATTCTGCTATTAAAAAAAAAATTTTTAGAGACTATCTTTGCTTCTTTGTGTGTTTGCCAATTTCCCTGGAAAATATCTTAAGTTAAATGTGTATTTAGTACTGGATTGTAGCTTTTGAAGATTACAGTGTTCATTTGGAACTGTATTATCCATTTCCTTCTGTAAATAATCTGAGCGTAACCACAGTAAAATGTTTTGTCTACCAACTGCGGCAAGTTATTAAAGATAACGTGTGTCTTATGCTTTATTTATATTTCTTTCATGTAATACAATATTGGTCATACCGTAGTGACCCAAATCATTTAAGTGTTTGAATTGATTGTTTTACTTCTAATTCAAATACCAGTATAATAAATCCAAAATGATGTTCTGAAGCTTCCTATAGATGTTCTATATTTTCCACTTTAATGAGTTAGCTGGATCTTTATAATACGAATGTTGCTGCATTCTGTGACATTAGTAGGTAAAAAACTCATCATGTTGTACATTTTTTAGCTTTATTAGAATTCAATATCTCTATACTGATGTTGTCTTCTCAAGGTACATTTAGCTGAAATAGTGCTTCCAGGACAACAGACTGTCCGAGTTAAGAGTAAGTGTGCTCGGCATGACAAATTACAGATAGTTGGGATAGCTAAATTATTAGACTCCTTATCTAAATTGTTTATGCGTCAGGTTTCTTTGGTAACTTAGAATAATTTGGACAAATGTGCCTCCTCACTGGTAATTACATTTCCTTAACTACATTTCAGTGAATAGCTTCTACCAGTGTCCTGTCCTGCAACTTGTCACAGCCCCAGATTCTGATAGTGTCTGACACTTATTACTTAAGTCATATATTTCCAAAAGGAGAGGCCTCTGCAAGGTCTTTTCCCAAATGATACTGTCTCAAGCTGCAGAGTCAAAAATCTGATTATGTCTCCAAGTTTCCATGGATGTCATACACATTTATGGGGAAGCCTCCACTTTCTGAATCAGGAATCATTACGTGGGAAATATAGAATTTCCAAAAGGGAGAAAAAACTTTCTATCTTTCCTTCAAGAAGTTGCTACACCTTCTGAGATGTTGTCCTACCTTCCCTGAAATACTGTCCCCCAAGAACCCCTGTTCTCTCTGCTTGGCAAGACATGTTGAGTCATATACAAGAGCCATGTCACTCAGGTACTTAGGAATAGAAGGATATTCAAGAACATTATTCTGTAGCTGTTTTATCAGAAGAATTAACAAAAAATATTGACTCACCAAGATTATATTTGCTATTCCCATGAGCATGCATTATCTTTATAATACTACCAGGTAAAATTTACCTGTGGCTTAAATCATCTGTGTCCCCATTTCTGACCTGCAGAACACTGATCTTGTGCCATGGGGGTCGATATTAATCTAAGTTTATGAAATTCTATGTAGAATATAATTTTCTTTTACATGTAACATGTATTTATATACTGAAGAGCCTCTGAGAAATACTACCATAATGTATCTGTATTTATATCTGTATCTATGTCTTTGTATAATTTATTATTTCTCAAGTTCAGTTCACTGTATACATCACTTATGGTCCCATTGGGAGACAGAATCCACACAGTAATTTGAACAAGGGAAGTTTTCATATAAGGGATAATTACATCGGGATATGGAAGCAAAACTTTGGATTGGCTCATAAAAAATGTAGAGAGCCATAAAACATAGAAACATAGCAATTGTAAGGAGCTGCCATTGCCCCCAAGAAATAATAGAGCCCAAGGAAAAGCCTTATCCTTCCTCCCAGGGCTGAGAGCTGTACCTTCCTTACTGGAGAGAGCATAGTTTTGGGAAATTAACCATTTCATCTATTAAAATATATTATCTTTGATATCAAGACACTTTCTAAATAATTTTGGTTAAGTGAAATTATATAGAAATCAAAGAGCAGGAACAATAGTTGGGGGTAAGAGTTGGTGTGAAGCTTTTTTTCTTTCTGTTTTTCTCTCACTTAACTTCATATGACTTGGGCCATGGTAATATTTCAGGGTCTGGACATACTGCAGTGGACTGGCTATCACTTCTCAACAATGGCATTCACCTTAAAGGGTGACTATATTGAGGTAGCAATTGTTGAGGCAAGGACTCAGGCCCATAGATCAATACAGGAGGGGGATGAAGAGGGTCGAGGCAGGGGGCTCCTTTAGGCATCAGCTCTCAGAGCCATCACTGAGTGGTGGGACGCCGTGAACTCTGGCATTGGGTACGGCTCTGGGTTCGACTTGTGCCCTGCCATAAATCAGCGTGGTTGACTTTGGGAAAGACTGAATATTTTAGAGTTATTGTGGAAGTTAAATAAAAATGCAGAGCTTCAGAATAGCCAGAAAGAACATATTAGGTGAAAATAAATATCCCTTTTTTTCTTTCTCACTTCTCTGGACTTAAAATGAGACAGTAAGGAGAGATGGGTCAGTTACTGTGTATGCTTTGAAATGTCCCATGTGTTAAGATTTGGAGCTATGTTTTGATGAATTTTATGTTATCAATTATATATCATTTTATCCTAGAATGTGGGGTACTGAAGAGAAGGTAGTCAGCATAATCTAATATGATTTTTTTTTTGCATAATCCAAAAGAATATTTTATTTTCTAACATTTTATATAGTAATTTCTTTTTTTCTTTTTTTTTTTTGTAAGACAGAATTTATTCACAGAAAAGAAAGAAAAGAATACAGAAAACATTAAGGCACCTGTTAGAGGGAGAAAATTCTAGTGGGGAGAGAGAAGCTCTCTCTGTTTCTCTCCCAATCTTTCCCCATCT
>CAUYON010066863.1:0-11301 GCA_963573935.1 Arctocebus calabarensis | reverse complement strand
ACTTGTGAGCCAAAAGAAAGTTTGAAGTTGTCATTTAGGAAACAGCAAGAAAAATCCTAATATGGTTTTCTTTTAGCATCACTGAATAAGTGCTTCTGACCTGACGCTGTTCTACCTTTGCCTATTACTGACTATACTAATCAGATTTATATTTTCCAGAAATGTCATCAAACACGCAATAAAGATGGTTCCATTCCATGAACCCCTGTATCACTCTCCCTCTGGAGAAACCCTAACTGCCCCCTTCTATTATCGCCCAATTCAGCAGGAAGCAGTTAGATTGAGTCTTCGCCCTTTTTCCCTAACAGCAGTTAGATTTGCTACTCAGAGAGGGAGAATTGATGCAGGACATTTGGCACCCCAGCCAGCTCAGTGGAGCTGGCAGACCTGCCGCCTCCTCCTTGGTGGTGTCGGTGCTGCAGCAGCCAGCTGAAGAACCAGCAGGCTGGATGACAGGCAAGGAGGGGGACCTCCAACCCCCACCGGAGACTCCAATAGCCAAAAAGGCCAGACAACTCCCAAGGAAATACCTGTGCCTTGGTGTCTCCTTCACTTTACACTAAGGACTAAATGTGAAACCCCCATTTCCTATGCCTAGGTCAATTTCATGTGAATTTCCTAGGCCTCAAGTCCAAGAATGGACTGTGTCCATTCATTGATACATTCATTCACTTTGCCCCCGCAGAAGGGACTGTATTCATTCATTTCCTGGTCAAGGAACCCATACACGTATACATACCCCGAGACTAAAAGCCTAAAGGAGGAGACGGGGAAAGACTGGGAGAGAAATAGAGAGAGCTTTTCTCTCCCCACTTGAGTTCTCTCTCTCTACCAGGAGTTTTAGTGTTTTCTGTATTCTTTTTTGTAAATAAATTCTGTCTTACCACTAGGAAAAAAAAAAAAGAAAATGCCATGAAGGCTATGTTAAACAGTTTGATGAAAACATTTCAGATTGTATATGAAACCAGAACATTGTACCTCTTGACTGCACTAATGTACACAGCTGTGATTTAATAAAAAAAAATAATAACTGTTGAGATAGAAAAAAAAGTTAGTATGTAAATAAGTCATGATCATTTGAGTTTTTGTTTTAAATTTAATTTAGAATTAGAAATATCTGGAGTAAGTTTTTTTTTTTAACAAAAAATTTAGTAAACTAATTAATGTTAGGGGGGGGAAATACAGCCTACAAAACCAAACTTCAACATCTCTGTCCACTTCTATATCATAATATTCTAAGTACTGGATTTAAACATTTTAAACATTATTTCTACTTTTCAGTGAGCTTTTTCACTCTCTTAAAACATGTTTTGGAGTCATGAAGCTTTAATATATGCATATATTTAAAAGCCAAGAGTGTGTACAATTATTCTTTCATTTATGTTTTTGAAAAGTTGAAAATAAGCATTCCTCATTGAGTTCACAAAGTACATTATAATGTGAATTCTACTCCTTGATATTATGAAATGTTAAGAGGTATATTCTGTCATTAAGTGTCAAAGTTCCCTTTTATTCTTCCAATACATACTTACAGGGAATGACAACTCTTGTTATCAACTCAGCAATTAAGACAAGACAGATAACTCCCAGGATTCCAGCAATGATTTTCTCTGCAGGTAACAGTAAATCTACCAGAAGAGAAACAGACACACTGAGAGAGGGATGCTAGAGAGGGTTGGTTAGAGTGTTTGCTTAGAAGAGATTCCACATGCACAGGAATCATAAATAAACTTGACCACCAGTATTTCCAGTAGTAATCTTTCACTCAGACACACACACTACTGCATTTTCAGTAAATGCAGCTCTCCAGGAGTTGTTAGACAAAGACTACTGATTTCAACAACATGTGAACAAAATGTGTCTGCATATTTCATATTGAAATATCACATCTCAATTTAGAACTCTGATCTTCATTAATAAAGCTATGCAAGCACGCCCTGCTCTTTCCGCACACTTCCTGAACCCAACTGCGCATCCTAGAACAGTTGTGTTAAGGAGTTATTAAGAGCTTTACCTTTGCAGTGGTAAGCTTTGTCATCCTCTTGAAGATCCTGAGCTGCTCTTTGAAGGTTTAACTCCGCATAGGTTATTTCTTGTTCGTGTTCTGAAATGGAGCTTTTAGTGCCGATTGGTTTCCTTTGCTGCTTCTTTTGGGTTTGAGCCTGCTTTATATGAGAGTAGATCACTCTTTGGTTATCCATCTGTGCAGCTGCACAATTTCAGGGACTGTGCTTTGTCTTTAGAAATTACTAAATGATTTACATAAGGAAAATATCCTAGTCCAGTCAAAAAGGATGTGGTGGAGCATTCCGGGAGGCGTAGGCGAATGGATTGCCTGAGCTCACTGGTTGGAGATCAGCCTGAGCCAGAGCAAGTCCTTGTCCCTTAAAAACAAAAAAAACCGAACGTTGTGGCCGGAGCTTGTAATCCCCACTGTTCATGAGGCTGAGGCAAGGGAACCACTTGACCGCGAGAGTTTGAGGTTGCTGTGAGCTGTGTGATGCAACAGCACTCTATGGGGGGTGACAAAGTCAGGCTCTGTCTCAAAAAAAAAAAAAAAAAGAAAAAAGAAAGAAAGAAAAAAGAAAAAACAAAGGATGTGGTGGAGAGAGGGATTGGTTCTTATTTTACACTGAAGAATCTAAAGTTCTCACTGTAATATCCTTAGAGCTTAAAAAGGTGTCTTAGGGTAAAATATTTTCAAAAAGATTCTCAATATTTGTCAAATCACTATTGCCAGGACAACCAAAAGCTGTAAGTTAGCCAGGAATAAAAAAGTCCATGAATAAAAATATACTTATTAAAGTCTTAAAAAAACTTATTTTAACATCAAAACAATACTAATATCAAAAATTAACATGTCATAGTACAAAAACTTATACACTGATTTAAGGTACTCTTGAAAGTCAAAAATAGTTAAACATCAAGGCAGTGTAAAATAGAGGATAGAAAAGTTGACATACAACTTATTCTCTTCCATTAAATTATTAATACTTTCCTTACACTTATTTACCAAAATGGATTCTTGATTATGAAGTGTTCTTTTGTTTGAATGTCTGAAAGGTTCTAAGAAATCATTAAAATATTTAGGATATGTACATGACAACAACCAATTTATGTATAACCTAAACAGTATTAGAAACAATACAAAAGAATTTTAATACTTATATGGTGGTATTGGCAATTGATTTTTTGGTTAAATATAAAGCTATAAAATATAAGTTAAAATGATTTATAGAACATTTTTGTTTTAAACTTCAACAAAGATATTTTATTTGTATCAATAAGTATCATATGTATCAATATGTATCTTTAATTATGTAATAATTCATACAATGTAGTAAAATACTTTAGTTAATTGGCTCTGCAGTTAGAGCTAGAATTATTTTTGATTTTGCAACTCACAATGTATGATCTTTAAAATGTTAAGTGGTATCTAATAACCTAGTTTTTTAATCTAATTACAAAATACAATGCATGTAAAACATCTACCACTCAAACTTGTACTTAAAGTTCTCTGTAAGTATTAGAGCTTTTAATTATTAAATTATTTACAATTGCTATATTATTATTTCTGATTCATGTCAGTTAAACAATGGAAAATAAGTCAATAGACAGGTTTCTTACAAGTTATCAGTGTGTACATCTTAAGGCTTTTGATTGATTATTACTAGGTTCAACATTTTATATAATTTATCTGGCCCTAATTTTACTATTATACTGTTAAGGTAAGTGTCTGAAGGTTTACATTTGGCTTCATCATTAAAGTAATCCCTTTAATATTTTGACATGGCTGAACTTAATATAAATTATGTTATTATTCAATGATACACAAAGTTATAATAATTATCTTATTCAATGATGCACAAAGTTATAATTACTAATCCAAAATTAATTGTTCACTGTTATGATGTTTAAGTGTTTCTCTTAAATTATGTTTGCTGACTAACTCAGATATAGTATATGCTCTTGACTAGGTCTCCTCAGGCAACAATTTGCAAACTTAGGAACCCTCCAACATATTTCATATTTCAGGTTTTTACCCTGAATTATTCAAATAAAGAAATGCATTTCTACTTTGATTTCATTGCACATTAATTGCACCTCAGTTGCATCACACCCCGGTACTTGGAATCTTCCACCAAATGAGGTAGGCTAGTTGAGAGATACAGTACAACACATACCTTCTGTCTCCAGAAAGTCGTGCATCCTTTAGTGCAGAGGCCAGATTAATCTCATTAGAAAAGGCCTAGGGTAGCTGAGAAATAAAAGATGAAATTTGGAGGCACCAATTCTGGACAGGAACAAACAATGTTTGTGAACTTCACAGAAAGCCCTGTGAAGGCTCAGAGTGAGGCAAGAGTGGAAAAAGTAGATTTCTCATCAATGTGACACCTAAGGTCTGAATGGGAAATCTCACACATGGGCTAATCTGAAATTAGGTTATCTTACCACATGCCTCTAAAATACTGGAGACTTTGGGCTCGTATTGCAAGAACAGTGTAGAATTCTAAAATAAGTCCTTTAGTTTGTTCATTGCAAGTGTCTCTGAAAAGCTGTATTTATATCTACAAGATATAGGGGGAAAAAGAGACTTGACTACCCGTGCAGTTAACTTTTAAAAATCTCAATCACAAATGTGCCAACTTAAATCTCAAGAGTGCCTAAATATTTAAGATTCACTTTTAGACTAGGTTGCTAAATCTTAACATTAAATATTTTTTCCATATTCTTATCATGTTACTTGTATCATAATTAACAAAATTTTAGAACTCATAGTTACTTGTCAACAAATATTTGAATATGAAATATAAAAAATATATGAATATTTGTTGTTATTTACTCTTAGAAATTACTACAATTTCAACTGTGGTGGAGGACACAAAATACATCATTGCCAAACTTATCTTCTTGGTTCCTCTGATTTAATTCTGAAAGTCCTACATTTAATTATGTTCATTAAACAAATCATTTAATCTTTGGATTTTCTTAACAAAAATACATGTCTCTGAGAAAGATAAGAATTTAATCAATTCTTAAAAATATCAGCATACCAGAAACTGAAAATATGAAATAACTGGTCATTAAAATGTTTATTGATTCATTCTCCACCATGACTAATTGTCTCTATTTTAAAAGGACTATTTTTGCAAATGATTAAAGCCTCAGTGAAACTAAGTCAGGGAGAGAAGTAATTTCAAAATATTTCCCCTAAGTAAGAAATAGGGAAGATTAAAAAAAAAAAATTAACACAAAAATTAAAGGAAACAGGAATATCAAGAGATAAGCTTTAAATTACATTGTTTGTATCAAATGGAAATCTTTTGATCATTTTTCATTGTATCAAAAAACTGGGAAAGATTTGTTATCTGTCACTCCAAGATACTCACGTCCATGCAGCCCTTAAAGACCGAATTCAGATAAACCTAATCTATAATTGTCTAAATCTAGAAAATAAGGAATTTAAATTCATATTTATGTTTTTGTAATGAGAACTAGTATTTGAGCCTTCCAAAAGAATGGCTAATTAGTGGTTAGCTATATATTTATTTGTGTTTATTTCACTTTACAATACAGTAGAGCCTTCTTTGTAGACCATTTCCCTACATTGACCACGTCCTTAAGTTGACCTAATTTTCATAGACAGGACATGCGCCACATGTACATAGGCCAAGTTCCTTATGTTGACCACCTCTGTGTGTTGACTAGTTTGTTACAGTCCCTTTGGTGGTCAACTTATAGAAGTTCCACTATATTTTCAAAAACAAAATTAATAATCCTATATTGATATATATTTGTATGCATGCTTTACATATTTCCAGCTTTGGAAGTAATTTATTTGTATATTATGTTTATATAAATTATATTAATAATCTTTTCTATTAGTCACATTATAAAATTGCAACTACAAAATCATTCACTAAAATGCTAAATGTTGTAACATTCACTAATGTTCACTTTTTAAATTTGTGATGCTAACATCTATTATCCCTACATACATCAAGTAAATAACATTATACAGGCATGCCCCTCTAAACAACAAAGATACAATCTAAACAATGCATCATTAGGTTACTCCATAATTGTGTGAACAGCATAGAGTTTACTTATGTAATAACCTACTACACATTTATGCTACATCATATAAATGATATAAAGGAGAACAGCCATCATTCATGTAAGCTTCTGATAATCTATAAAGCAGCACCACCTTACTGGAAAGAAATTTGTCAGTAGGTATCAAAACCCAAAACATGTGTTCACTTATTGATCCAACAGCTCAAAATAGGGAGACAATACTGCTGTATTTAATAGATTCTTTTGGAGAAAGAGGGTAGACAGTTGGAAAAATAAAACAAGAAATTTCTGGACAAAAGAAATAAAATAGAAGGAATATCTATATTCATGCATCACACTACTGTTTATAAAATGATGACATTTACTTTTAAAGAAATAATTCCTTCTCTAAGCTATGAATTAATATATTCTGAGTTGAGAGTTGAAATTAATATTCAAGAGTCATTTCTCTAATAACTTTCTGAAAAAAGAAAATAAGTGAGAGAAATGATACCTACTTGAAAATAAAATTGAATATTTTGTAGATGAATCATAGCTCTGAAGCAATGTGAAATTATTGCACAGTGGAATTAACAATATTGTACTGCTGAATAACTGTTATAAGAACCTACAGGCAAAATTTTAGATTAAAAAATAAAAACCTAGTAATGACTTATGATACTTTGTTAATGAGAGTCTGTGAAAAACTACAAAGGAAGTTCTCATGTTCCTGCTGATGTAGTTTTTCACCCCCACAAAATACCTTTAAAGGGTATAAGGTGTTGCTGTGACTTTTGGCACTTTGAAAGATATTTCCCAAATCATAGATATTTCTATTGAAAATGAGAATAATATTTAATTCAAATGTTGCTTAATGAGAAACTCTCAGTATCAAGTCTGAGGCTTTAAAGGACAAAAAAAAAAAAAAAAAAAAGAACCAAATCGAATGTTGGATCAGAGATTTTATGGAACAAAAGTACCACAAGATGTGGACAGGAGCACATATATTTGTCATATTAGATATTATGTTGTTAGCTTTGCCAGTTAAATTATAATTAATAATTTTTAGAGGTAATGTATATCAGAATACAATGGTAAAGCATCATTAGGTTACTCCTGTTTACATTTTGCTTAGTATACCATAACATATCTACTATAGTCTAGTTTGGCATAATAATAAATTATATACTTTGAAAGACTTCACTGGTCATTAGCTTATGGGTACTAAAGAAACTGCCTTACTATAAAAAAGAAAAATTGGTTCTTGTCAGTGTGTACCTGATGACTCAGAACCACACTGACATCATTCTCCTCTTGCCTTTACATTTATTTTTCTTAGAAATTAAATTCATTATTTCACTGCAGTTCAACTTCCCTGTTCTCATTGTTCTCTACGTTCTCCCAGGCAGCCTTTCATTCATTAATGATGATGAATGACAAACCTTCCTTCTGGTAATATTGCTCCCATGGGCCGCCTGCATCCTGGCTGTTCAGTCCTTGTCTCCCACCTTTAGATTATTTATATATATATATATTAGATCATATTTGTTGTTGTTTGTTTGTTTGTTTGTTTTTGCAGTTTTTGGCCAGGGCCAGGTTTGAACCCACCACCTCTGGCATATGGGACCAGCGCCCTACTCCTTTGAGCCACAGGCGCCACCCTATATATTTTTTTTTGAAGTAAAAATTAATCACATATTTTACTTTCCTTGTGACTATATAAACTACATAGACAAATAACAAAATACTTTGTTGTAAACACTTTGATTTTAGGAGATAAGTGTTGGTGGTGGTACTCTAAGGCACTGTGTGGGCACGACAGCCCTGCTGATAGGACGGTCACCACAGCTGACTCCAGACATATCAGCAGTTGGCATCTGTCTTTTTGGTCTTTGAGCATCTGAGTTGCATTCTGAGTGGTCATAAGAGAGTCACAGGGCAGGTTCTTCAGTCATCACCTATAACGTATTTCTTAAGAGGTAGCAAGTCTATGGAGTGTTGATTCTATTCTTCTGAAAATAAGTTCATACAACCCACTGGTTTTTGTACCTTTCTCTTCCATTCTTCTTTTCATTTCAAATTAATATGAGGGTACAAATTTTTAGGTTTCATAGTTTTCACTTCCAAGGTAAAGTGTTAAAGTTGTAGTAGAGCCCTGCACCCAAAGGGCATGCTGAACACCCTCACATTGTGCAATTTAGATGAGATCCCGCCGATCACCCTCTCCCCTACTCCTTATCCTTTTTCTCCTTTCACTTCCCCCTTGCTATACTATATTTGTGTTGTATTGTATGTGTGGACATGTAATTGTTTATATATTGGTTTCCTGTTAGTATTGAGTATATTCATTTTAGTAAAGTATCTCAAGAATGGAAAAAAAAATCCAATTTCATGTCATTTCTCTTTCACTCTGCCTCAGCTAATCACTCCCATAGGAATACCTCAGGCTTTGCCATAAGCTTTGTTTTTCCTTTTTATTTTTGTTTGAGGAATGCTAGAAAATACGAAAGTAAAACAAATGCTAAAAATAATAGATTGGTAGGACAAGAAAATAAAATATTTACGATTAATATAAAGTCGCATATGTTAAGAACACATAGAGATCAGTGAGAAAATTCTGGCAACCTTCACCAATGAAGAAAAAGTGTGAAGAGATGTGTAATTGCGAAAGGGCTTTGCAAAAAAGCCCTTCAAGTCTATTAGAAATGTGAAAAGATGCTAATTCTTGCTGATAATGAGTGAATTAAAAAAAATTTAAGATAATTGTTTTTGAGTATCACAGTGGTAAAGTTAATGATATTCTATATGAAAAGAGATCCATGATCAGGTTGGCAAATCTGTTTTTCAATGATTATTTATAAAGGTTGAAGTATTTGATGTCTGACAATTAAAGTTATGTTCATTTTGATGTGTAGTAGTGTTTTGCTGGGGGGTATTCATTATTGTTGCAAATTTTTGTATGCCATTGGGTGAACATCAGAGCTTAAAATAGAGTGACAAACAAATATTTGTAAATTTCTTATTAAACTTGACAAGACTGGAAGTGAAAATCAGGCATGTTTTAGTATAAGATGAAGGGGATAAAGCCATGAGGAAAATAGTGGTGTACAAATGGATTAATTTTGGTTTTTTTTTTTTTTTTTGCAGTTTTCAGCCAGGACTGGGTTTGAACCTGCCACCTCTGGTATATGGGGCCAGCACCCTACTCCTTTGAGCCACAGGTGCCACCCTGGAGTAAATGTTTTTTCAAAAGGGAGGGAAAGCAACATTGATGAAGAGAAGTCAGGGTGGCCAATAATAAGCAGACTGATGGAAACATTGCAAAACTTCATCAAACTGTATATCACAATCATTGGATGACTGTGAGAAGCATGGGAGACCAAGTAAACATTGATAAAGGAACAATTAGGAAAATCTCAACTGAAAATCTTGGCCAATAACTTATGGTTCTTGCATCACAACAGTGTACAACCTCATGCAGCACTGTTGGTAAGGAACATTTTAGTCACTAAGAAAAAAAACAAAACAAACAAATAAAAAAAAAACTATATTGGGGGAAGGGGCAAGATAGCCAACTGGAAGCAGCTTCTGAAAGAGGCTCCTGTCCAAAAGGAAGGATAACGTCCAGAATATGTCCAGCTGAAGAGAGGGAGCCCAACCAAGACAGAAATAATAACTGCAGGTCACCTCTGCGGAGGCAAGCCACGATTCCAAGAAAACAAGCTTCAGGTACAAAATTCATCTGAAAAGAAAAGTGTCTGTCCCCTCCCCCAAGAGAGCTGTGGGTTTTTTTTGTTGTTGTTTTTCTGTTTCCTTTCTTTTTTTCTCTTCATTTGCTCCTGTGGAATTTCTACAGATGAGCAGTGAACTGTGGACTTCTTCTCTCACCCCATGGGAGACTGCTGTGGGAGAACTGGGGACTACTAACTCAGAGAGACCTTGTTGACTGAACACTCTTTTCCTAGGCAGAAAAGTTGAACTAAAGTCTTCCCTGCCATTCTGAACTTCCCGTAAACCCCTCCCCCTTTACCTGACTAACCAGAAGCCTAACCCCTGCTGAGACTGAGGAAGGAGGTTCTTGAGCAGCACCCCTGCATCTCTATCTGCCCAACCAATCACACTGCCTGGCAAGAGACTCCAGGGACCCCACCAAGCAACCTCCACAACCCCAGCCAAGGACTTCACCGGCAACACATGTGATTCCGCGCCAAGCTCGCTGGGCCCCCTCTTACCCAGGCCATTAACTCGGGGAGCCACACAACTCACGTCCTCCATCATGTGCACTCCCTGCCTCCACATCAGTCCCACCCATCTGGCAAGGGACTCTGGAAGCTGCCCAACCTGCGCCCTCCCTCCAGCACCCTTCCTGCCTCTGGGTAGAGCCCTCCTCCCTGCCAGAGACTGCTAGAACTGAGGGCTCTCTTTGCCAAAGTCACCAGACACCAGGCATTCCCAGAACCGTGTGCACCATCCCCCACCCTGCTGCTGGATCTGTGTGTGCCACACTCTGGAGCTGTTCCTCAGCCAGAATTCCCTGGCTGGGGCAATCCCAGAGGAGCTACACAGGGTTACTCCCTACAAAGATCCAGCAACAAGAGTGATACTGCTGGGGTCTAATCTTGGATAGACATCTCCCTAAGTCTGAGGATGGCCAGAGGCAATGGTGAAATACAACCATGAGGCAGAATCAATGGAAAAACTCTGCCAATATGAATAATAGAGTAGAACAACTCCCCCAAGGAATGATAATGCAGACATGGATAGCAAATAAGACCAACAGAATTGAGAAGAAGATGGAATTAGGATTTCAAGCAGTAATCCAAAAGATGTCTCAAGAATTCAATGAATTCAAAGACAAAATGACCAAAGATTTTGACACATTGAGACAAGAAGTTGTAGCCCTCAAAGATCTGAGAAATACAGTAGAACCCCTCAGTAACAGAACGGAGCAAGCAGAAGAAAGGATTTCTGACATCGAAGACCAAGCTTTCGAACACTTGCAAACTTTCAAAGAGGAAGAAAAATGGAGGGCAAAACCAGATCACTCTCTCAGAGAGCTCTAGGATAATTTGAAGAAAACCAATATTCACCTTATAGGAATAACCAAAAGGCACAAAGTGGCTTCACAAGACATACAATCTCCTCTTCATGAGGTTATTAAAGAGATAACTTTCCAGACATGCCAAGAGATTCTGAAATTCAGATAGCAGACAGTTTCAGAACCCCAGCATGACTGAACCTGAA